>JAZGTK010012290.1:4850-15032 GCA_036877625.1 Ambastaia sidthimunki
TTCTGTCTGAAAACTTGGTGGTAATTGGAGGCACGGTCATGCTGCCCGGGTTTCTGCATCGACTCCTGGCTGAGATCCGCTCGCTGGTGGAAAAACCAAAGTACTGCAATGCGCTGGCTACCAAGAGCTTCCGTATTCACAGCCCCCCAGCCAAGCCCAACTGCACTGCCTGGTTAGGAGGTGAGCAGGACAGACATCCAGAGGCCTGCAGATACATTTAGGGCTTTAGTTTTCACATCTGAGTTTACCAATGTCACCAGGAAACAACATTCACAGTTTCATAGTAAAACTTCACACACACAGAATGGCAGCGACAAGCAGCAGTGTGAAATGCCTTGTACTATACCAGCCAAATTCTGTCATTAACAGTTTATATGAAATCCACTTTCTTGGTTCTGCACCAAAAGATAAATTCAGATTAGTGCAGATTTCGAAATCACGTATGATTAGCCTAACTTCAGTTTTATAGTGTTCTAATGACCTGACCTCTTCATTGTGTTTTATTGCTTGTAGGTGCTATATTTGGAGCATTGCAAGACATCCTGGGCAGTCGCTCTGTGTCCAGAGACTTTTACAACCAGACAGGTCGCATCCCGGACTGGTGCTCTCTTAGCACCCCCCCACCTGAGTCAGTGTATGAGGCAGGAAAGACACCACCCCCACTCATGAAGAGGGCTTTCTCCACTGAGAAATGAACCATGTCTCATAAAACTGCACTTAAATGTAACATTATATGTGGGTCTTGTTATTCAAAGATGCTTGTTATCAAAAGAAATGTTTTTGTTTATAGCGGTAATATAAATAGTCCATGAACTAAAGGCAGGGACGACAACAGCACCAGAGGGCAGTGAAAATCATTAGATGATCTCCGCAGTACTATGTGCTTGTGAATGCAGCAAAGGTCTTACAGCAATCTTGGATAGACATTTTATAAAAAGAAAATATACCTGCAAAATTCTCAATTGTAACTCTTGGCAGAGCCAATTAACTGGCTTGAAGTATGTCCGCTATTTTTAATAATTGACAGTTCAGGTCAATTTTTTTAATGCAAGGATGCCGCATTGGAGGGTTTCATGTGTCAAGAAAACATGATTACATTTATTTTTATTTAACTGCCAAGAGTTTAGCATGTTTAAAACTTCAGTGTATTTATTTAGTTTGTAAATAAATAAACATTACAAAATTAGACTCAATGAGTGTGGTCTTTGATTTAATGTTCAGTAATGTTAACTTGAATCCTTTCGTGTCATTTAATTGTGCATTGAGAGAAAGACTGAGGTCTGTTTTGATGCTACATTGAACCCTACAAATGTATTCACTTCAACACGCTTGGTGCATTGCAAACACATTGAGCAAAAGTACAAAGTTTTCAAAGGTGACACTGACCAGAAAATGAGAAACCACACAAAAAAAAAATTGGGGGAAGACAGTTGCTGTTATGATTTTGAATGTCCCATTTGCTCTATTCCGGCTTGATTTCAAACTGACTTGACTTCATATACACAAAACACATTCCTGTTTGTAAAAGCCTTAATCACAGGTGTCTTGTGTCTTTATTATGACTTGTAATTGCTTGTCAGACTGTACTGTATAGTGGAATTTTTAGGACACATGGCTTATCCATTCTGTTTCATTTTTGCAAGCTCCTGTTCAAACATTTTTCATATATCCTAAATATAACAAATCTAAGGAATTTTTGACAGACAGTGAATTGAATCTTGAACCAATGAGAGTCCGTTTCTAAGCTCCCAATTGTGCAACTCTGGAGAATCATGATTGTTAATTGAACATGCCAATCTACAGAGTGCATAAAGGCCAAACGGCAGCACTTTAATGGTGTGCTTGGTTCTGGAACAATGGCAGAAGGCTGGTTTATTGGTCATTTGCTGGCATGGTGTGTGTGGGTTTGTGCTTTTTGTCATGCTGTTCCACAGTGGAGTAATTTACCCCAGAAGCCTCAAGCTTCAGGTCTCCAGCAAACTGAGCAACAGTTTTCCCAGATGTTTCAGCAGTCAGTGGCTCAGGCAGAACCTCTTGATAAGTGTGCTGTAGCTGATTATGAGCAGATCCAATGTGGACAACCTGGTATAAGTGGTGCTGAGTGTGAAGCTATAAACTGCTGTTTCAATGGACTGCAATGTTATTATGGGATGGCAGGTGGGTGTGTTAAACATGTAAAGCTTTAAAGTCAAACTGGTCCTTTTGTTAACTTGTCTCCTATTACAGTGACTGTCCAGTGTATAAGAGATGGCCAGTTTGTGATGGTGGTGGCTAGAGATGTAACGCTCCCTCGACTGAGCCTGGATACTGTCCGTCTACTTGGTGGAAGTGAACCACCTTGTAGTCCTGTTGGTTCCACTCCTTCTTTTGCCATATTCCAGTTTCCTGTCACGGCTTGTGGTACAAGCATGATGGTGAGTTTTTGATGGTTGTTGATGGCTTGGGTGTTCTAGAACGGTTGTCAGCCATATTTCCCCCTATAGGAAGACAATGGTTATGTGGTGTATGAGAACAGAATGACCTCATCCTATGAAGTGGGGATTGGACCTCTTGGTTCCATCACAAGGGACAGTCACTTTGAGTAAGTCGCTTGTTTTATCCTGATTGCTAGTCCTTGAACATGACACGCATTGTGTTGTGTAGACTTCTCTTCCAATGTAGATACTCTGCCACTGCTGTGGAAGCTCTGGTTGTGGAGGTGAACACCGTTCCACCACCTCCACCAGTAGCTGCTCCTGGACCCCTTAGGGTGGCGCTTAGATTGGCAAATGGTCAGTGTGTCACTAAAGGCTGTGCAGAAGGTATTGTACTGGCAAAGGTCTTGCAAAATTGACTAACTGTAGTATCTTTCTAAAATGCTGGTTAAAAGCAACTGTGTTCCTCAGGGGATGAGGCATATACTTCCTACTATAGTGAGTCTGAATATCCGGTCACAAAAGTCCTGCGAGAGCCGGTGTATGTTGAGGTGCGCATTTTGGAGAGGACTGACCCCAATATTGTCCTGACGCTGGGACGTTGTTGGGCAACATCAACCCCCAGCCCACTCAGTCTGCCCCAGTGGGACCTTCTAGTTGATGGGTGAGTATAGAAATGCTTTCCAGCTAGCCTGCAGTGAACTAGTCTTGACTGCCACATCTGTTCTAGATGCCCTTACCAGGATGATCGTTACCTGACCACATTGGTTCCTATAGTTGGATCGTCTGGTCTTCAGTTCCCAACACACTACAAGCGCTTCGTTGTGAAGATGTTTACATTTGTGGATCCATCACTACAGTCCCCTTTGCAGGAAACGGTATGATTACTGATCCTACCTGTTTAACCTCTTCAGGACTTGATGTACTAAACTGTTGGTCTCTTGTCAGATCTTCATTCACTGTAGTACAGAGGTGTGCCATCCTGCTTCTGGCCCTTGTGAGCAACGTTGTACAAGACTAAGTGAGTGTTGCATGCAATTTATGTTCCTGAAAGTGTTCCTGTAAGTGTTAAATGTATTGCTTTCTTTCAGGACGGGATGTTCGTGTCAAGACATCCAGTGATAAAGTCGTGGTTTCCAGTGGGATGATTACTTTAATCATTTGATTTGTACTGTTTTAATAAAGTACGTAAGTGCTTTTGAACCACTAGTGTCTGGAGTAGTTACTCCCCCACACAAACACACCAGGTAACTGGTGTGGGTAGGCAGGAACTGGTAGCTCATTTACCAACTCTAGTTTAAACCATGGCACATCGTTAACTTTCATTTAAGGGTAACTGGAGCACATGGTAGACTAGCTTAACCGTGACTTGCTTCCTCCAAGAAGCTTTACAAATGCTCTTGATTGGGCTTTATCCTTGATTGTGTCCTGTTGCTGATGTAGGGCTTGAGGAGGCTTTAATAAACTAAAACCACCCTGGCAATGTACTAGGTTTTTTTTTTTTTAACTCCTTGGTATGCTCTTAGAGACTTGGCATAACTCTTGAAGGGAAAAGTAGCCAACTAAGTTAAAGTCTTGTGTATTCATGTTTGTAGAGTCTAGTTTAAGTTGTAAAGGTTGTTTTTAAATTGCCTAATGCCTTAATTTGAGTTACTTCTGTGCAACAAGTCCATGCTAAGTTTACCGTATGTGGAATGTCCAGTAAGTCTGCATGATGGGAAGTGTAGTCTGCATGTCTTCATCTACATAGAGTAGACAAGTTTAGAGTTTGAGTCAACAGCCCCAATTGCAACTAACCTGCTGTAGGAATGTTAACGCTCAAAGATAATGTAGAGATTCCTGCTGGTGTTTGTGCTCATTAATAAACAGTCTGACAGCACAAGCTTCTTTCCTGTCACAAAATGGTGAACCCTAAATTTTGGTTAAATGCATTGTGCTTATTTAAGTGTTAGTGTTGACTTATTTCCCTTTAAAGTAAACCTGCCCATGCAGCTTCAGTTTGCCCCTTTGTGACAACCCTATTCTGTAGTATTACAGGTGAGGAGGGTCTAACAAGGCTGAGGGGCTGAGTGATCGGATTTTGACATGCTGTAAGAAGGTGCTGATCAGTTGCCTTATTGAATTAAAGGGCTGATTATTTAAGAGTAAAATATGCTGGACTTTGAAGACTGTTTCTCATGGCAGTGGATTAACATGGTGAGGAGACTATTGCAATGCATGGCCGCATTTGTCCAGGAGTTGGACAAGAATAGATTTGTCAGTGTACTGCAGATGGCCACATTTCTGCTCCACATTCTGCCTATACAGGTAGTATGGCTTACCATGGTAACCATTATTTCGGCTAAAATAGATGTTGCTACAGAAATCCATGGTTTTAAACACTTTAAAAAGAAAAACCATTTACAAAAATGTATATCATGGTGTATCACTTGTCTCTGTGCACTATTGATTTGATTCTTACTCGACTACAACACAAGCACTTCTGGACAAATGTGAAACGTTTTAAATTTTAATGTTATTAAACCTTACTTTGTAGTAAAATTGCATAAAGGCAATTAAGTAATTTCTTGCCTTTACTGCACGGGAAATCACAAAAACAGCATCCCAGCATTAAACTGAAGTCACACGTCTAGTCGCTACAGTCACGTTTCATAGATTAGTGCTCGGGCCCATAACCAATCCTAGCTGAGTATAGTGGATGACGCAGCACTTCCGCAGATAGACCCGCCCCGTTTTACCTTAAAGGCCCGTAATGACAGGGTTTCTTCACCCACAAGCCCCGCCTCCGGACCCGGAATGGCTTGTGGGGGGAAATCAAGCTCAGCGATTGGATAGTTGAGAAGTTATTCACGTAACCGTTAAGTACAACAACGTCACAGCGTAAACACACAAAGTGCAACGCGCAACGTTCCTTTTATATAGTTTTTGTGTTATAGACAAACATTAAGACATTAAGATCGACATCAATTTAAAAAGACATTAAACATTTAAAAGCAAAAACGAAGAGTCCGACGCACTGACGGTTCCGTGAGGGCGGGGCGGAATGAATCCAGTCTCGTGTACAGCACCGTGTAACCGCGAGCGTGCTTCTCGTGACGGGGAAGAACCGCGCGTCTGAGCGGCGTGACGCACCGAGAACGAAGCAAGACGCTGGAAACGGGCTAATGCGCACGATTATAACACGTTTTCTGTACAAACTCAGTATACTTTAGTAGAGAGAGAAAAATCAGTTAGTGTGTGTATTCATCCGCCGGGTGAAGTCACAGCCATCGCGACACATAAAGCTTCCCACGGTCGTGTCGAATAAACTCATTGTTTGGTGCATAGATATCGACTGTGTAGCTTTAACATTAACGTTAATATTTAATAAAAAAAAATAAATGAGAACGAAGACAGCTTAACTCCATATGCTTTTAGCTGCGCAATGCATTAATATTAAATAGGTCTTGACTTCATTACGTTAAAAAGCCGGGATGATGTCATCTAAACACTTTTGGTGGGTAAATATCAACTCAAATGATCCACAGCAGCTTATTGCATCACGTGTAATGGTGTCACGACTTTGAGTGTAAGGTGTTTGATGGTGTTTTGTGTTTGTGTATCAGAAACGGGAAGACGATGAGCAGGAAGTTGAAGGATGAAGGCTATGTGAGAGCGATGGCCAAATGTAAAAGCAGTTGGAAGGAAACGTCAGAGTCTGAGAGGGACTCTGGGTTCTCAGGTTTGGACTCTTTACAGAATGTTTATTTTGCATGATGGTATTTTGGAAGCCATATCTCTGAGTAAACCAGGTCACTGCCTGTCCCATGTTTGTTTGTTACTGACAGACACCAGCTCCGAGCATCTCAGTGCCGTTGATCAGACAGACAGAGATGATGTCTCTCGTTCTGTGGGGTCTGCAGGGGCCGGTTCTAGATCACAGCCTTTTCATCTGGCTGCAGTGGTGGGGGGCGGAGCTCTGGAGGGTCTGTCGCCAATGATCATAATGAACAATGTTGTTCTGAAGCAGGTGAACTTCATAAATTCCTCATTTTCTTGTTTTGTTTCTCTTTATGTACACTGATGTATTTGATATTTGCTCTTACATTATATACCTACTCTAATATTCTGAGTATGAACAGCATATAATGAAGCCTGAGATGATCATGTAAATTTAATCCTTGTGTGTCATGGGGTTTTAAATAATTACTTCAGTCTTCAACAAAAGCTTTCATTTAACTCTTCAAAGTGGTGCAGCTTTTAAAAGTGATAAAATTGTACGCGTTGACAACCAAATTTACTTGTTTACCTGCAGTCTGGAGACAAGTCCCCATCTCTGAACCCCTGGAGCTTCAGTCCAGCTGTTGAGGTCGTTCAGCACCCCCAGGTTGTCTTCTTCCAGCCCATGGTCCCTCAGAAAACTGTGGCTGTGCCTCCTAAACATCGTCGACACAAGAAGTACCTCCCTATCCTTAAAACCTACCCCAAAATTGCCCCTCACCCTGGGGACAGTTTACATCAGGGGAGCAGATCCTCATCCAGCTCTGGTTCCTCCGTGAACAGTTTGTTTTCCTCTCAGCTGGATTGTGGTCAAAAAGACAAGCAATGCAGTTTACAACCCAGCGCGTCCACCAACACGCCAGCCGTGGTGACGTTATGCAGCGCCCCTGCAATGCCTGCCATTCCCCACAACACATCCACTAACTCAGACTCTACCAGTTCCCTTCACAGTGAACAACAGGAGGGTGAGAGACTAGAATCCGCAGCCAACCGTCCCAACTCAGTCCCACAGATGTTGACACCAAATTCATGCACCATTTCTGCCAGCGACAGGGACAAGACGTTAAAGCGATTCTGCAATACCTACAATATTCTGAGTAAGTCAGGTCTGCTGGACATTACGTTGCGAACAAAAGAATTAATTCGCCAAAACCGGCGGACGCAGACAGAGCTGGAGCGACTGCGTGAGCACACCAACCTGTTCACGCAGGCTCTGCAGAAGGGGGGATTCTGGAATCTGGAGCAAGCTGCAGGTGGGCGTGCCGAAGAACACAGGCAGATTGGATGATCATAAGTTGCAGATACTGCGCTGCCGTGACCCTTGTGAACAGAAACATTTTGAAGAGCTGATTGTGCAGCAAAAAACTCAAACCCTTTTTTGATCTTTTTCTGCATGTTAAAATTGCATTTTTCTTGCAACTTCTGAACTCAATATATCTGTGACCTGGTCAAAGCAACAAAAGAGTCAGTATTAAGAACTTGTTAGTGCGTTTACTCTCTCATATCTGTCTGCCTTAAACCTGATTGAGTACAGAAACTGTTCACACTCACTTGTGTTTTGAGTTCACCTTTATGTAGCAATTACAAGTACAAGTATAGATTTGTACTAGTAATAATAGAAATTTACATCTCGTGGTGTTGAGTTTTCTGTTTTTATCACTTTATGAAGCTGCATCTCCAGTGTTTTAATACTGTATGAGTAAATGTTACAAAACATAATCTAAAAATAAATGTGACATTTTCATGACAGTTTGACACATTTCACCCCAATGATTGTTTTTGTAATGCAAACAAATCCCCTCACATTAACATTATGTTAATAAAACAATCTACTTCAGTCAGTGTAAGGAATACTGCCATGATTTATTCAGTTTCAGTATGTATAATATATTTCTTTTTGATTTTGGGGTGAACTGTGATCTGGCCAGGACTGTGAAGTGAAAAGGCATGAGTCTCATTTTGTTGGGACAGATGGAAGGGCTGGTATGTTGTGGGGCTGTTTTTGGTGTGTTAACGTAGGTTTGGATCTTATGGGTTAATCTGTCCAGACACTGTCTTGTGAACACTGAATTATTTCTCCTCTGCTCTCATCTTGCCTTACACACTGACCGTGAGATTTCAGAGAAGCAAACGTCTCTGTGGCAGCTATAATTCATAACCACTGTGACTGAAACATTGTGCCAATATTTCATTCAAGTTAATATGAAATTAGAATAAACTGTTCATTCACTTCATGTACCTTCCTGATGTTGGGAGTAAAAACCCACCCACCCCTTTGTGTTTTACTTAAAAATATGAACTTCTGAAAGGAAAATGGGCTACAAACAACGTTTTGTTTGTTTTTTTGAAAATGGTATTTACCTGCTCAGTTCAACATCATGCAGAAGTTGCTAGAATGACACATAGTGTAAAAACAGCTTCTGTATCTTCAGCATTTTAAAGTGCTTCTGTTGATCCTTGTATTGTAACCTTTCAGTCTGTGAGATATTATCATTCAGTTTGGACTCAGCAGCATCTTGTGTTTTCTATGAAATGTTAAAAAAACTTTGTCATTTGACATTTACATGTGAATGTACATAAACTTTTCATGGAGTTTAACAAGAAAACAATTTGAAAGTATAAATAAAAGAACATCATTAATTGAAATAATGCAAAAATTATGAATACAAGAAAGCTTTTTATTTTTATTGTTAATATTAAAGTGGTTAGTGTCAGTATGTTCATTCATTAGCCTACATTAGCATTAGAGTCTGAAATGTTTGAGATTATTTATGGATCAGAACGATAATTTCAGCTCCTGCTAACAGTGGCTAATGTTGTCTGCATAATTGTCTGCTGTTTAAATAACTTCTGTATAAGTATAAAAACCTCAGTTTATATTTTTATAGGCTAAACAAACGTTTATCTTGTAATATCTCTTTGTAAATGGATTTATACAGACATGTGC
Organism: Ambastaia sidthimunki; assembly: GCA_036877625.1. NCBI lineage: Eukaryota > Metazoa > Chordata > Actinopteri > Cypriniformes > Botiidae > Ambastaia > Ambastaia sidthimunki. Next base: position 13,971 of record JAZGTK010012290.1, read on the forward strand.
TGTGTGCATTAAACTACTGAAATGTGTATGAGATGTTTCAGTTCCGTATCATAGACAGACACATGATTGCACGTGAACTGGGTCAGTCTGGGATCTGAAACATTCAGTCAGGTGATAATGAATCTCACTGCTGTGTAATCGTTGTGTATTTCTGTATTATCTCTCTGCGGACCTCAGATCACCTCACACTGAATCCATGCTTTCTGATGAACTCCAACCCGGCGCTGTACTGGCCAGTTTTACTTTTCATCAGCCAGAACTTTCATTTAATAACTAACAATAAAAGTTTCAGACAGTCAGTTGTGCTCTTTTGTTATCTCAGGAAAGGCAGTCGAGGTGATCACACTGGAAATGGAAGGTCAGGTTGAATGCATTGCATAGTGGGTACAGTATACAGTAGAATACAGTATTCAAAAGCATTCGCAGTGAGTGTGTTAGATTGACAGGTGAAGCACTCACAGTCAATCTGTAGTGAACATGACCACAGTGAAGCCCACCAATCTAAACTATGAGATGTTGAGAACACAAAGTTCATCCTCATTTGTTTCTGTACTGTAATGCAAACCAGAACTACAGTAAAACAATCTGTCTTTAACTCAGGATTCAGGTTCCTCGGATCTGGTTGCCATCCTGTCGCCTCCTGATGATACTGCTGTTACTGTGCTTGTTTTCCTAAATTATTTTAGGCAACATCTTTGTTGGGGTCAGCTGAAGTTTCTCATAAAAAATAGAATTTACTGTAAAAGGCACCAAATAAGTCTGCAAATTTAAAATCTTTGTAAAATCAGTAAAAACACAACAGAAATATTCATTAAAAATACAGACTGTGGGAAATAGTACTGACGTTTTTTCAATGTACCGCATTCATTTACTGAACATTTCTCTTGACAGTTCATGAGATGATGTTCTGTACCTCCTCTAAGAGTTCATGAGATGATGTTCTGCAGCTCCTGCAAGATTTCATGAGATGATGTTCTGTACCTCCTCTAAGAGTTCATGAGATGATGTTCTGCAGCTCCTGCAAGATTTCATGAGTTGATGTTCTGTACCTCCTCTAAGAGT
>JAZGTK010012291.1:0-15031 GCA_036877625.1 Ambastaia sidthimunki
TGGTTGTCATACTCACCTCCATTGCAAAACGAACAGAATAAGCTGTCGAGAGGAGTGGCCAAAATCTTTTTACAGCAGAACTACGGCAACCTGCTGGGCCATACATGCCCATTACATTGACTCTCGTTGCCCGTTTTTTTTGTGTTTAGGTTCACATTTAAACATTACTTTATGAATTTAAAGACATTTACTGGGTTCATATAAGTAATCAACACAAAATCAATACAAAACCAATAAATAACCTGACAGATACTAATGGATTTCACATGTTGTAATGAAGTACTTTCATTTAAAATGAACGAAAATCAGTTGAGCAAATACAAAACAGATCAGTGCTCACATTACAGCAAGGTTTAGTTTATAATAATGATTTATAAACTGTAAATAGGTGTCTAGGTGTTAAAGCATTTGTAGCCGGTTTTCACAGCAGTTCCCTATAATCCAAAAATAAGTCCTTAGTAACTTTCAAATCTATGTTTCAAATAGAAAGGCAAAAATAACAGATGTAAGTGCAGCTACACTTTTAGTTTTCAGTTGGCCTATGTACTTGGTTCCAACTTACTGTTTATGATGGAAATCAAAGCAGAGACACATCACAATAGATTGCAATAGTTTATTGTACAACGGTACACAACAGTACAACCCACTGAACAAACTTTGTGTCTGTCCTTCACAGCCCTGTTCTCTTTCACATCAAATTAAACATGGTGTCTGTCTAAAACAAGGGCAGTATATACTTTGTATATATGAACTGCAAGGACAGACACACACTGACAGATAATAAAGCTCATTGGAAGTCACTTTGTTCTTCATACTGATGCTGAAATACCCCTCAACAGCTCCATCTGCCTCCTCTTGTCTTTTGCTCTGTTGATTGTCATTTTGAACAGCCGGCAATACATCTCCATGGCAACAGGGGTGTCATCGTTACCTGGCACCGGGTATGTAAGGAGGCTTGGGTTACAATTAGAGTCCACAACCCCGACTGTGGGAATATTCATTTTGGCCGCATCCCGGATTCCCACATGCGGCTGGAAAACGTTATTAAGGGTTGAGAGGAATATAATGAGGTCTGGAAGTCGAACTCCTGGGCTGTACTGTACAGGGGCGTTGGTGAGAAGACCACCCTGCCAGTAACGGGTGTGAGCGTACTCGCCGCATTCCCGGGCCGTTGTCTCCACCAAGTGGCCGAACTGTCTCCTGCGGCTGACAAACAGAATGATGCCGCCCCGGTACGCCACATGAGCGGTGAAGTTCAACGCCCTCTGGAGATGTTCCGCTGCCTGATCAAGATCAATGATGTCAACATCCAGACGGGAACCAAACAGGTATGGTTCCATCAGTCTAGAACCAGAAAAAAAGAGCAAGATTGGTTTAAAATAGGTTTATATAGCAGTATAAGAGAAATTTCAATTAAACTACCCACCTGTGTCTGCAACCTTTCTTGTGTCCAAGATGTACACGGGCCTCAAACAGGTCCTTTATGGTGTAGAGCTCAGACAAGCGGAAAAAGTCTGGCTGAGTGAGGGGGAAGTTCAGGATTTTGTCATTGACACCTGCACATGTCAGACAAGCACAAACAATAACAAGTTGAATATTAATGAATGAACAATAAATAAATATTACATCCTATCATTTCATCATAAGAGTCAAGTCAGGTTTTGTGTAAACATTTATATATATAGACAGACAGACAGATAGATAGATACAGATAATATATATACAGAGAAAGTCAGGTCGCTGTAGTTCATGTTATAGCGGTTCAGTACACGTCTAGAAAACTTACCGGTATCATCGCTTGGTGCTGGCGGTGGTTTAGCTGCGGCTGCGGTGCTCAGTGTCTGTCCGACCAGCCGAGGACCTCGCAGCACCCGGCTTACTGAAACACATATAAAATCAAGCCATTAAGAACGTTTATGAATATGTTTACAGGTTTAATATGTTTAAATATGTTTTCGAAGGCAAGTCATTACAACCCCAGCTGACTAACTAAACTAAAACCTACATAAGATCACGCCATTTCATGCATTATGCCACTACAAATTATAGACAATGTTATGATTAATGTCTAAATATGTAGTTAATGAAAGTGCATTAATATTTTAAAATACGTTTTTATTTCACCTCTAGACAGGATGCCAGCTGCCATGCTTTCTTCTTAAACTCCGCCCCTGAGCTTGCGGAAGATCGGTAAGGATTCTGGGTAATGTTGTTCAATACAGTACTGTGGGCGAACGGAAACCACTGAACTATTCAATTATATGAACTACAACTACCACAATAACGCAAAGAGTGTAAAGCCTTTTAAAAAACTTTATTGAGATAACCAATTTGACCCATGGAAAGAAAGACTGATAAAAACGTAATAAAAATAGGCTTTACAAAAACGAGAACTAAGACACGAGGTGTTGTTACAATTATTATTCTTAAAATACCTACAATAGTGTACAATAGTTTAAACTCTGAAAGTAAATACATAAACATCTAGCAGGACAGAGGACTCAATACAGTATTACTTAGTTCTTAATGAGTTCAGTTTATATAGTCAGTTAAGCATGACAAGCTGGTAGTATATTTTCTTTCTTTTAGACTTAACACGAACAAGTTACAGCTTATAATAAAATATCCAGCCACAGTAAGATCTGGCATCCGCTTTACTCTGAGACATCTGTTGCAAACGCAACTCATTACAGTACACACACAAACACAGCAATGTAAGACTCATTCAGTCTGGTGTCTCAAAATCAATTTTTATTATACATCTTAAGAGATACAGTTTGAGTTTCTTTTTTTTGTGCAGAGCATGGGGACAAAAAATCTTTTCTTGTTTATTTTTTGCAAAATATTTATGAAAACTGGCAATGCCCAGCATAGTCAGCAGGAATTTTTACTTTCTTCTCTTCTATAAACAAAAATAAATAACATTCTTTTCACATAGGAAACACGCTAAACATATAAGCAACAAAAACAAGAACTTAGAAACAGGTGCAAAGAAATAGAGAGGGAGAGCAAGAGAGAGAGAGGGGGCAGAGAAAGGGGGGCAGAATGAGAAGGAGAGAAAGATGACTTGTGACTAATGGGTTAGTATAAAATTATTTTAAAAGAGAGAAAGCAAATAATGAGTTTCCTTCTAATTTGCAATTCAATACAAAACTCAAAACATCCAGTGGTACAAAAATAACCTTGTTATACAATTACAAAGAATCCCATCATACAAATATGTTGCATGGTGAGGATGTATCAGAAAGTGGAGGGCAAGTTAGTAATTGTGGGGTAACAGAAACTTCAAAGATATCAATAATCATTGCTAATGGTGTTTTTTTGTATCTTATAGCAAGTAAATGGCTGTTGTCATACATGTTCTATATACACAAGTAAACAGAATGCCTCTCATTAACGAAAAACAAGCAGCACAAATTTCTGTGTAAATTGTCAAACCGAATTTAATGCAACATTTTATATATTTTTTTACAATTACACAGAAATGTGCTGCACTCTTGTTTTATGACTGTGGTCCTTTATATTAAATTCACTGCTGCACTGAGAACATTTCCATCATTTTTAATCCCTCAGGACAGTTTTTTACTTAAAGGCGACTTAGGCTGCCCTCTCAGAGGTCAAGGGTCACCATGTTGTTTCTTTCTGAACAGAGGATGAATTAAACAACTGAAAAACAACATTTTTGACAAGAATGTCACGTTCTTAAATTACAAAACAAAAGTAATCTCCAGAAAACATGTTGGTACCCACAAAATTGTTTAATTCTCTTGGCCCTTACATTCTATAGTCCTTCACACAGTTTAGTTGTTTAATTTTATCATAATGCAAACACAATAAATGGGCAACTGTACATGTAAACTCACAAACAGTATTTTTTATAAACCTTCTGTTTTTTTGCAGCCTATAATAAGAAAATATCAAAACAATATGTATTTCAAGAAGCAAAGCTGGTGAAGTTTTGTTCAGAAAATCTTTAGCTGCTGTAGGAAAAACACAACAGAAAAACCAAAAACCAAAGGTTTAATCTCTCTTTATGACATCATGTTTGCTTTTAAATATATTTATAAATGTACAAACATACAAAAAAGGATATGGTGCACTCAAAAAGTCCCATGTGACGATCCCTTGTAACCTTCTACACAGTACAAAAAGACTAAGATGCTGACATGGAGATGAAACACAAGCCGCTGTCCTGCAGAATGTCAGGCTGAAGCTATAACTAGCAAAACTAGCATCTAAAGCTGAAAGAATGTTGACGTGGGTCCATAACTCTGTTCCACCAAGACAGGAAACCAATCACCAGATAGACAGACAGTGACTAATCACTTAGGTAAAACTAGAGTATAAAGATATCAAGCTGTTGGCATGATTCCCTCAACTTGTGTGTGTTTGGACAGAAGAAGTTTGTTCTCACTGATTAGGGAGATGCTGTATTCCTTCCTTTATCTTCTGACCTTTTCTGTCCTCATCTGTCTCATCTACACACTTCTCTTCATTATCTTCCTCTGTTTGTCTATCCTGCTCTTTCCTATCATCATCCACACTCTTTTCTTCTTCTAAACTCACCCTGGACTCACTCAGCTCAGTTTGTCTGACTTGTAGGTGGTTTGTGTGTTGGGCTGAGAATGATGGGAAAGCTGTTTGCTCCCGGTGCACTTGGTGAGGCTGCAGGACAGGTGAAGGCTGATGCAGGTGTGAGGAGACCGGGGATACGTGTGGTTTATCAGAGAGGTGTGTGTCATTTTTGTCCTCCATCGTGTGATTTTGTAAGTACATTTCCTCTGTTCTGCTGTCAGGGGTCACAGAGGTCTGCACGTCATCTGTGGAGGCCGCAGGGTTCTCTGCGGAGGAGCTGATGGGGGGTTCTGTTTTGGAGAATGGTGAAGGACATACAGACCCCATAAAGTCCTTCAAAGATACTTTAGGAGCTGGTTGAGTTTGGATGGGAATCTGTTGATGTTCTGATTTTACATTATCCTCTGCAGATGTGGCCAGAGGTTCGACACCATCCTCCTCCTGCTTGACACTTGTAGTTACAGGTTCAACAACCTCTTCTTGCTTGATGCTTGTAGTTACAGGTGCAGCCACTTTGGCTCTCTCAGCCAAAAACTTCCTGATCTCCTGCTCGATGCTGTCATCGCTGTCAACAGAACTGTCTTCATCATCTGCGTGTCGAATAGAAGAGGGTGAGCCACCTTCTTGATCATGACCCTTGTGAGCATCATCATTTCCTGTTACTTTATCTGTGTTTGCAGAACTTCTGGCATCTGGTCTGGTCTTAACAGACTTGCTTCTGGGATTCTTGTTGCTTTTAGCTTGAATGTTCAGTGTTGTACTCTTTAAAATACCAGGTTTGACAGTCTTGGGAAGTGGGAGGGCCTTCTGCTCTGTGGTAGGTTTGTGTTTATTTAGAGTATCCACAGTTGATGTCTGCAAAGGTTTGAAACCTTTCTCTATTTTCCCATCCTTGATCTTCTTTTTAACCTTTTTTTTTGTTTTAAGCAAATCTTTAATTGCAGCATCTAGATCCTCGTCACTATCCAATGAGCTGCTTTTGTCGCTGCTGTCATTTATCTCCAAGCCAATCACAGTCCTTGGAGCATCAGGTGGGTTGGACATACTGCAACCGAAACCTTTGTCTTTGGAAACAGTATCATCTGAAACCTTACAAGCAGGAGAGTTTGGTTTTGTTTTGTTGTTTCTCACAGCAGTTACACTGCTTGAACTTGATGTCACAATGGGAGGAGCGGAAAGTTCTGGGATCTGAGATCTGGTGGATTCACCATGAACTGGAATTTTCTCTAGTTGCTCCTCTTTAACATTACAAACAACATTCCCATCTGTGGTTGAGTGGCTTTGCTCTTCTTTAAATTTGCGTTTCCTTGATAAGGAGAGCCTGACTGCTTTATTTGGCTGGGTTTCCTTGTTTTTTTTCTTTGGCTCTTTGCCTGCTGCAGGATCTTCAGAACATAATGAGGGGTCTTTATTCATCTGTGCTTTAAGCTCCAGAAATTTCTTGATCTCCTGTTCGATTCCGTCCTCGCTGTCCACAGAGCTGTCGTTGCTTTTGTCATCAGATGGCGCGATGGTGGAGAAAGCTGGGGTCTGGAGCACATTTCTATTAGCAATGCTTAAGTTACACTCAAAGACCTCAGGCATGACTGTTTTTGAGATGTCCAGAATGGCTTCAGCACACATCAGCTCAGCAGTGTTGACCTTTAAGCTGGAGTGGATCTGATGCTCTGTGAGGGATTGTTGTGGGTTTGTAGGGGATGCAGTGAAACCTTTGACTTTAGAACCCTGGGAAGAACACTTGTTGATAAGGTGGCTCACGGCCAGGGGGGCAGGGGAAGCAGATTTTCTGGTTGTCAGTTTCTTCTTGTCATTCTTCTTGGACAGCGTTCTAAGTGGTTGAGCACTCATGCATTCATGGGAAACGACAGCTGTTTTGCCACGCTGTGCAGTCACCGGTTTGAGAGGACTTTTCTCAGTCTTCTGCTTGTGTTTCTCTTCCTGAAAGCGACGTATGGCTTCCTCAATACCTTCATCGCTGCTGGACTCAGAGTCCTCCAGATGATGTGAAGATCTCGTGGTATCTCTTTCACCTTCTTGTTTGTCTTTTTTCTCCTGTTGGAATCTCAGAATCTCCTCTTCAATTCCATCATCGCTGCTAGAATCAAGCCACTCCTCCTCTCTGATGACAAGACGAGGTGGAGATCTGTCCATCTCAGAAGATGAAGAAGATCCCTTTTTACTTCTGGACAAAGAAGGACTTTTCATTGGCAAAACTTTACTTGTGTCAGCTCTCTTAAAGGGATTTTCTTTGCTTAGCTTTTTCTTTTTGACCTTCTTCTTCAAGGGTTGTGTTCTAATCAAGGCTCTCTGCATATGATTGCTGGCGATCAGCACTTTACTACTGCTGGAATGTGTATGTTGTTTAGCTGCGTCTCTCCGCTGAAGTTTGACCGCTGGGGGCGGACTTGTCACAGGATCCCCCTTGCGCTTGTGGTCCACTTTCTCCTTCAAATACTCCTGAATGGCTTCCTCGATGCCCTTGTCCACAGAATCGTCACTGTCTGAATCTTCTTCAGTGTCAGATCCTGCAGCCTGTGGCTTAGCATCCATCCCCATTCGCCAGGATCTCACAGACGTTTCCGCAAGTCGCGCTTGACCCTTGTAGCCGGTCTCGTGGCTGGAGTGAGCAGCCTTTTCGCTCTGCATGCTATCGCTCATGTCCGAAGACTGGGTGCTGTGGAGGCTTTCTATGATCATTTGGATCTTCTGTGGGATGGGGGTGCTGTTAGAAGAAGTGAGGTCACTTTTGGAGGCACTGTCGCTAAAAAAAAGAGGCAGGATGCAGCTTTTACTGGACCTCCATTCTGAGTGAATAGCCACCACCGGAGGAACCGTCTTCAGGAACATTCTAGAAGGTCGGAATGGAAGGGTTGCAGGTACATGGAGAAACTCCAGTGACGCTCCTGTTCACATTCTAAAAACAAAGAAAACAGAATCATCATTTTAAACAAAGCAAATTCTATTATTTACACCAAAAAAATACATTGATGACAACATATAGTGATTAGCAGTGTAATTAAACTATTACATTTAAACATATAAGATTGTTTTTTTAGACACATACATTAACAAAAACCTAAATGAGTCACAGGTCTGTTTTCACCGGGTGGTAGCTAGGAAAAACAATGCTTTTGAATACTTTTACAACACTTTTAAAATAGTCAAAAACTACCCCCATATTTTGTTGCTGATATCAACGGCCCAAATCATACTTTCTGCCCATATTAGATTTTCTAGGTTGTTAACGTGACATTTTTAACTCTTATCCAGCACTCTGAACATCACTTCTAAACTGACCCAAAACTTCCTGGACATACACATAACAAACAGTAGCTTGTGTATCATTTTTAGTAATTACAAATATATTTAGCCATTATTTTACCACTGTTTAATATTATTATAGCAGACAGTGATGGAGAAAATACATCATGATGGCTATTGTATTTATACATTAGTTATGCAGTGTAATTTAATCATCATCAATACTCAAGAATGTAATAAAGCTTATGACCAAATCAATAAAGGGCAGCAATAACAATGTTATATATTGTTATATACTGTTTGTGATCCAAACAATAGCTCAAGGCAATATTGAAGCTCATCATGTTATTGTCTTTCAAAAGAATTATGTTTTTTGTATTAATTGTGTACAAGATATGACTTGGAATTAGATCATAAATCAATGTAATTCATAACAGGTAAAATCATGCGTGCAGATTGGTTTTAAAAACCACATTAAATCCAAATCAAACACAGATCAGATTTATTTTTACGTTAGGCCACATTCATGTACAAATATACAGATGATGGGGTGTAAACATAGCAAGTATTTTGGAGCACATTTTTGACACTTGGTAGTTTGGTTCATATTCATGCAACATTTACCCCAGTCTTTGTTCCTGCTAAATGACACTTAATCATCAGTTATTCTATTTATGTGTATATTATTTATATAATGCTTGGTTTTAAAGACATTTAAACGCTAAACAAGTTTTGGCACTGTGTTGAGTTTGTCACTTTAAGCCCAATGTAAAATGTGGGCCAGCTGAGAACGGCAATGGAAGACCCTCGACAGCCCATCATCACAGGAGCCAAACATTAGCCGTGATTATAACTGCTGCATTGTAATTTACACTGTACATTGTACTTGCACTTTAAAGAAAATACAAATAACAAACATGTGCATATTTACAAAGACTGACACGCTTAAAATTAACAGTAATTTCTCAAAACAATCATGCGTGTCAGTTCTGTCATCCAATTTGTAAGATTTATTGTCTTTACACAAACATGCACTTATTAAAAATGTAAACATTTGTTTAAAACTACAACAACCGCCAATTATTAGCCATATACAGCCGTATACTTGCCATTTATGAATATAGAAATATGGCCACAGAAATTAGTGTTGCAGGTTATCAGCCTTTACACCCTGTCCGTTGAAGTTTATAGTAATAGACAACAGTTGCATTTAGTATAAATTATAAATAATTGGTCATTTATTTGCAGAAATGGCAACCTGATCATTTAATTGGGTTATTTAAACGTTCTGCATGATCATTTAAGAGTGCGTGTGCATGTAACGATGCCCGAGTAATAAAGTACTCAAGGCCGCCTGCAACAACAACCCCAGACCGCCTCTGAACCGCCTTCATGTCCTCAGACAATGAACTCTCCTAAAATGTTACAAAATAACTCTCTCCACTCCGACCTCACAATGAAACTTATGGCAAACGGATACATTGTATCTCCTTTACAGTTCGCAGCGAGCAAAGTGTAGCGCTTTTGTGCTTTTACAACCCGTGTCAGAGCTCCGCGCAGACCTGCCGTTTCCTCCGCGCACCGGGCTGTCCCTGCGTGCAGCTCGCGGCTCTGCCTGCACCCACGGCCGGGGAGCGGAGCTAAGAGACACCGTAGAGGAAACAGCGTCTTGCGCCTGCCGGCCGGCCAACCAACCGACCAGCCACGGTGCCTTTATTCTTGCAAACACTCGTTTACTATCAAATGACGGTCTGTTATGGGGAAGTTTGGGGGACTGGGACCATAACTGGAGCCCCGATAAAGGAAACGCTTAAAATGCGGTACAGAAACGGGGGTTGAAGGCGTAAAGTTCGCCATGAGATGGATGTGGCGCTCGCTCCCGGGCCCTCTTTACTTCTCGCCGGTACATTTAGCAAAAAGCCTCTTTGTATTGTGTCTGAAAACTTAACAGAACTGAAACGCCACGGCATGCAGAGAGATAACGTGATAAGTCTCACCTTACGACTGCACGAAGACTTGGTAAGTTTATTATCCAGTGTGTTACACATCCACCTTTTGTAATAATTCAGTTTTTTGGAGCGTCCACATACGGGCACGGGCGCGCGCAGTGTCTCGTGCACCCCCTTTGCCTTCCGAGTTACCCTCGAAAATGATTTAAAGTCACAGTACTGTAAGAATAACATGCCGCGCTGGTGTACTGTATGTTTCTATAGGATATAATGTATTGTTCATATATATACATAAATACATATACTTAAATATTTTAGTATTTTGAAATGCATAAACATTTCATTCAATTTAAAACAAGAAATTATATTAAAATATTTACATTTTAACTATGAGTCACTAATCAAATAAACGCAATGTTGATGTTGACATATTAAATTGTTCATAAGATAATATTTCATCTGCTATCGCTCTGCTATAGTGGAACTTTCTCAAAGCTGAAAATAAGCCAAGGACATATCAAATACTAGTATATAATAATATAGTAAATAACAGTGTTCAGTTACTGTTGGTTTAGATCAGATTATTAATCATTAACTCAATCACTAAAACAAACTATCAAAATTACATTTAGAAAATTGTCATTTTCTGTTCAGCCTGTGTAATTTTAATCATTTTTAACATTACATATGTCAAACATATAGCTGGGCAAATGCAGTACATGGTAATATTAATACATTTTAACGCTTATTTTGAGGAGATTTGTGGTCACACTAGTTATCTGTAGCTGCCTGAATTCGAGGCTTCTTCAGTACCGCGTCTGGAATGCACCCTCATACCTCAACACACGGGTGCAAGTCTGTGCTCTCTACTGCCCCCTACAGTCTCCAAATGACTGTTGCTTTTATTCACAAAGCTCTATAAACCTTATTTTAAACCCTCTTTCAAAAGAACTTAAGTTTACTGGTCCCATTGCAGGTGAAGCCCACAATACAATACAATATGTGATCGAGTTATTTTAACGACACAAGCCTCTTATATGGAATTTACAAGAATAACCTATTATATCATAATGATTCACAGTAAATATACTGTATTATGGCTGTAACAGTTACACCTCTATTGAATAAAAATTGTAAATAACATTACACATTGTCTCCCACTACGTCACTATGATACACTGTGCTGGCCACCACTTTTTATATATTTTGTGTATATATTATGCACAATGTATGCTGTTATTTTTACACCTCATTGTATGTTGTGACTTTACTGTGATGTTTAAAAGGTGTTCAAAAGTTAGACGTGTCTTGATGTTAAAGTTTCTGTTCATTAAAGTTTCATTAAATTCATTAAAGTTTTGTTTATATAATATTTCAGGGACATCACCGATAGCTGGTTATTGCATATTTGTTGAGATTGTGTGTTTCAACAAATCCAATTATTCATGAATTCACACTTTCCGGTTTGTTTGCAAATCTATCATTTACTGAATTGTTTATTCTTTAGAGTAAACAGAAGTTCTGAAGACTGAATACAGATATTACCCATTATTATGTTAATGAACGAGGTTTACAAGAGTGGTCTTATGTTCTGTGGATTGTGTTGCAGTGTATAGACACATGGTGGCGCTGTAGACTAGCGTGAGAATCAAGACTGACTGTTGCCTTTAAAACGTTTTATTTCATTTATTGTGACTCTGTGAATGTTGTGACGTAATCTAGACTTTTTCTCAAGAATAACTTAAAACATGAAGTCAGTTTCCTTCAAGTTTTAGTGATTACTGTATATGTATCTTTGAAAGATCCCAGGTACAGACACTTGGTACATACTAAAGAAGCTATTTTAAGACTTGTGTAAACCTGGAAGAATTTAGTATAACGATTGTGTGTGTTGTGTTTTATCATTATAAAATGACCATCTGCCTGTATCATTGTGGTACATGCATGTGTGTGTGTTTATTAGAAAGAGTGGCAGACTATCACAGTAAACAAAGGACATTATGTGTGTGTGTGTGCACACATATGCGTGTATCTTGGTAGATTATGGTCTTGTTTATGTGTGTGAGTGTGTTGTACCTAATGGATTTATACTGAACTTTAACAGTGTCTGTTTCTTTATAATTTCCTACCAAATCACAGACATCACGCTGAATTTATTACCATGCAAATATGATTGTTAATACGTTTGTATGTTGTAGGTACATGTTCTGAATGTGTAAAGCGCTCTTCACTGAAACCATTCAAAGACTAAATTACAGCTCTGCAAGCTCTCGTCAGTCACCCAATCAGCTTCATCAGGTGCATTATGGGATGCCTGAATATCAAAGGTTTTAAGATCACAAGAAACATAAATTTGATTGGTGGGGGTTGTTTAATTCACAGTATGCATTGTGTATCACAACACAACACAATGTCAGGCATTACTAACATTTTGGTAATGTTTTGTGACAGCGTTATTAAGTGTTTAATCTCTTTACATACAGTTGGGTTAGTATAATATTTGTTCTACCAGAGATATTCAACAAAGAATTAAAGTCGTGTCAACTAACCCCAGTTTCCCTTATGCTAGCTGAATGCCAATCTGTGAGAGAGAACGAGAGACATTTGGGTGAAAGATGGAACAACGTAAAGGTATTTATATGAGTATTTAAATGAACATGTTAGTATTCAGTGTGATGTGTTAGCGAGAGATAAAGGAAATTACACTGGAGCTGAACTCCAGAGAAAGAGCGAGAGAGAGAAAGAGAGAGAGAGAGCAACAAAGCAATATTTAATGAACAAAATCAGATGTCTCTAAACAAGCTGTATAAATGCTGCTTTCCTGTGGTTTAACTGTGATTCCCACTGATGAATTATGACCTTAAGGTTTTACCGACAGCAGATTTATCTTGCTGATTATTGTCTTTAGATTATGGATGTTTTTGGAGTGATTTATTGCAGGCAGGACGTCCCTGTAAACCCCTTTACAAGGGCACTTTAAACTCAGCAGAGAGTTTGTTAATATGCTTGTTGAATAAATTAATCTATGTCTGTGTTGACCCCGCAGTGTAGGACACACACATTGACAGCTTGCAGAGAAGTTTATTTTGTGTCCCCCAAAGTTGGTTTTATTTAGGCTTAACTTAGGAACACACACATTTTTACTCTATTCCCTGAACACACTTTTGTGTAAGGACAATTTTGTCCTGTCCAGGCACACACGTGTCGTGCAGTTGTCATTGTGAGGACTTTCCATAGGTTTAATGGTTTATATACAGAGCTAACGATATTTTCTATCCTCTATGGGGACTCAATGTCCAACACATATATCTTATGTAATGCAATTTCAATACAATGTAAAAGAGTATTTTTGCCTTTCAATTCTATTTTCTTAAACTATAGAATGCAAAAGCCAGATAAACCTCACCTTGGCCATACAAACACAGCAGGGAATTATGGGAAGGACAGGGATGGTCAGTAAGCACATGAGTATTGCTGAGACGCAGCAGGAATGTGGTTAGTGAGCGTGTCTGTGACACAGCTCAGATCATTCAACTGTGAGTTTTGATAGAATTGTAAAAATATTGCCCCTTCTTTTTTTCTTATGGAATTTTGCATTGTTTATTATAAATGATTTATCCGTGCACATACATTTAATGTGACCTTGTAATCTTTAATCAAGAAAACTAACCTCCCTTCCCTCTCAAAACAACAGCTCTACTCTTGATGACATTCCCAGAGGGCGGGACTATATTGATTGTCCAATGGCCAGGCGGTTTGTATCACTTCAGTTCAGAAGTTTTAAAGTCATTATCTGATTGGTTGAATTCTTTAATAGTTAAATGGCCTCTTGGGCGGTCCTTGGCCAATTAAAGCTGTGATGGAGTCCAAACCTACTTCCGCCAGGTCTATGCAAGACTAGTTTTATGGTGACCTAAAGGCAGTATTTACTGCTGTGTGATAGTTGCCAACAGGGGGCACTGTTCTACTGCCTTTTTCCTGTATATCGCTGGATACGGAAGCATTTACATTTTAAATACACCTTACTGCTGCAAGACAGAACAAGTCTCTTTTGTTTCACTTCTGATGTGATTATATTTCACATTAAATTCTACATTCCATATAAAATCCCACATTATGGGGAATGGGGATATAGTTTTATGTTCTCTTTCAAAAGCTGCCCCCAGCTCCCTCCCAAAGGATAGAAAATTTAATCAGTAAAAAAGCAGAAAATTGGCTAGTGAACATCTTTAAAGCAATAAAAAAATTTCAGGCTCTCACATATCAAGCTGATGTTTCTGTGCTAGTAATTGTTTAATGAGTGGTTTGCTCCGCCTCTTCATTAAAACAATTCATATTTAGCATAATGTGATTTCGGGAGAATCTGAGTCGGATTGAAAAAGAAACTCCCAAAGGAATGAAAGCTGGAAGCGGTGAAATGCACCTGTGTTTGTGTGACCACATCCCATTGGGACAGTGCACATCATAAACAGCTGTTGTGTGTGTGTCAGGATGTGTGTGTCTGTGTGTGAGGGTGTGTGTGTCAGTCAGTGTGTGTATCTGTGAGGAAGTGTGTGTGTCTGTGAGGGTGTGTTTGTGTGATTTGTTTTGTGAACCAGATCAAGGCGATACCACCAGCTCAAAAGAATTATTCATTTATTTAAACTTCACTTATAAACAACAAGGAGATTTTAAACAAATAACGATTTAAGTTTTGCCCTGTTTCACAAAGCTCAGCTTAAGCATGATTTGTAATTTGCATGAGCCATATGGACCGTTTTTATGATATTTTATAGTGCTTTTGCGTCCTTTCTTGCATCTAAAATATCATCTGGCAAAATCTTTCTCTCATTCCCAGAATTTTTGTGTTAAACAGATAAAAGTTGTGGTGGTTTGGATCGACATGAGCGGATGAGTGAATGATGACAGAATTTCTGTAATATTCTCCATTTTTGAGAGCAGATGTCAGCAATGAATATTTGATGCTGGTTGTGGCTAAATATGCCATTATTGTGCAACTGCTACAGGAAGAGCCAAACGATGTGCTTGTGTGTGTGTGTGTCTGTGTGTGAAATTGCTGTACGGTGTGTGAAATTGCTGTACAGTCTGATTAATGTTGTGACACTAAAAGCAGCACTTAGCGAGAATATACAACCCTTTAAATAACCCCATATGGAAGCATCTGTGTTTGTGTGTGTGTACATTGAAAACGCTTTAGTGTCATGTATGACTAAACTGCTCACACACACAAACAACTAATATTGATT
>JAZGTK010012292.1:0-15031 GCA_036877625.1 Ambastaia sidthimunki
GTCGAGTGGAGCTGCGGGGGGGATATCACGAGTACACAGAGGTGCGCAGCTGCCAGGATGTTGTGCACCTTTACCATCTGCTGTGGTCTGCTACCATCCTCAATGTTGTGGCTCTGTTTCTGGGCATCATCACAGCAGCAGTGCTGGGGGGCTTTAAGGACATGGTAAGATCAAAGTGCATAGAAGAAAACAAGAGATAGATAGATAGATAGATAGATAGATAGATAGATAGATAGATAGATAGATAAACAGACGGATGATAGATAGATAGATAGATAGATAGATAGATAGATAGATAGATAGATAGATAGATAGATAGATAGATAAACAGACAGATGATAGATAGATAGATAGATAGATAGATAGATAGATAAATAGATAAACAGACGGATGATAGATAGATAGATAGATAGATAGATAGATAGATAGATAGATAGATAGATAGATAGATAGATAGATGGATGGATGGATGGATGGATGGATGGATGGATAAACAAAACAGACGGATGATAGATAGATAGATAGATAGATAGATAGATAGATATTTACACATATTATTCATTGAGTCTGTCTCTGTGTTTTTGACAGATGCCCACACAGCAACCGGACTGTGAGCCAGATCCTCTCCCTGTACCTCCACCCCCAGAGACTCCTGGACCCACCACCTCCAACAGCTCCTTTTACAACACTGCCCCCTGCTTACCTCCATACACTGCCTATGACCTTCAGGTAATCTGCATTCACTATAGACTATTAAAGGAGCAGTTCTCCCCTAAATGAAAATGAGCTCATACATTACTCACCCTTAAGGGATCCTTATGTGTATATAACTTTCTTCTTTTCAGCTGAACAAAATCATAGTTATATAAAATATAAATCTCTTTGGAATCTAATTGGTCTTGTGACTTTTTGTTTCGTCATAACAAAAGACAATGAAAGTAGAAGAATGGAAAAAATATGGAAAAAATAGTGAATGTTTAAAATGTCTTCACAGGGTGCCGGCATGTTTCCTGACTCTTCCGGCCTGTCTGATGAATCCCAGTCTGGAGGTAGTCACATGTGGCCGAATTTGATCCCACCCCGTTATTCCCCTCCTTATTACCCACCTGATGAGAAGCCCCCCCCATACAGCCCCTAAGGGACCAGCCTGAGAATCAAAGCAATGCATTGTGTTGCCATTTGGGCATTTTTGGATATTACTGTTACAATCATTGCTCTGAACGAACAATTTCTACAGAGAAGGCTCTGAATTGAGTGATGTCATCGGTGTGCCGTTGACATGAAGAAACTACAGCATTAGCCCAGGCATTCATCACCATAGAGCAGATGCAATATGCAACCAAAAACATTGACCAGATTTGCTGAGGTCAACAAACCTGATGTGTAAAATTCATGCTAAACAGCCTCTATTCAAGAGTCACAACTAGCCTCACTGAGATCAAGACTTTTCACAGATAAGCCTTAAAATGTTTGCGCTTCCTGTACAGTTTTGCCTGGCTTGTCAACTCTTGCTATTAGTGATGTCTGCCAATCTCCTCTTCATGCTCTGTGAATCTCTGCCTGACTCCATCTCCCTTCCAAAGTGGCACAAAGTGTCTGTTTTGCATCTCCTCTGCTTTTGTAATAAGAGGACGAGTCTCATATTGCAATTGATTTGCACATAATTAGAAATCTTTAGAATTTACTGTATTCACAGTTGTAGATGATTACTTGAGTTATTTTTAACTGTTTTTGGCAGCTAGATTGCAATGAACTGTACATGTATTAAGGCTAAATCTTACGTTTTTCCTGAGTGGTTCATTGGGAGATTAAGATCTAACCTGTAATATGTGACTTTTTTGCATTGAGTCAAGCACACAATCAGGTCACAAATTCAAAGAATCTTTTGTGACGAAAATATCCTTTGCTTGAATTATGCAAAGTTATAAGCTCTTAAATACTCGTATGAGGAACGAGGACTGTAAAAAATCTGTACATCTTGCATACATCTGAAAATGACAGAACTCACCAAATGTACAAAAATGAGGCTTAGCTTTATAAGTAACCACTATATAACTGTACATGGATTTTAAATTAATGGTCACTATAACAAAACCAGTTAACATTCTTCACACTTTTGCAAATAAGATATCAGTGTTTGTGCAATGCTGTACATGTTGTACATAAACAATCAAACTGCCTTCTCGTATCACAACAGAATTAAGTCTTAAGATGTGTAGTGTTCAACTTCTGTCTGGTTGTGTGTTCACTGTGAATGTTAAGTCTATACATTGTACTTCATGTGATCATTGCCTTTACTGCAGCTAAAGTAGAGATATTACAGACTAGCAATTTTATGACTTCCTGGTTGACAGTGACTACAGTTTTGCTTTAAGGAGAACTCTTGAGTATTTATTTTCGACCATATTTATGTTTATGAAAGCACTGTTTACTTTTGATTTTGAAATTTTAATGGCAAGATTACCTGCATTGCAAAATTTGTCATGGCATTTGACATTTTATTTGAATCCTGTTTTGTGCAAATTACAGATTTTACTTGTGAAAGTTTGCAAGGTTACAACTCTTTAAATATAGAGGGTAGATAAGCAGACATGTTAATATGATTGTCTGCTGGTCATCGCTTTAGAAGAATCAACTGTGAACAGCCATCATTCATTACTCACCACAAATAAAATACATGTAAACTTTCTTTAAAGTTTTATTTAATGCTAAATCACGCTAGACCTAATCATAAATACGATTCAGAAACTGGATGAACTGTAAAGAAAAATGGCTTTAGTTTTAAGATTTAGTACAAGATTAAAAGGTTAAAAGCATCTGCGTTTTGACAAACTGAATGAGTCTTAGAAGAAGCCCACAAACTAAACAAAATAAAAATACAAAATTATGTACAAAATAATGATTTGAAAGGAGGGGTTCTCTGTATTACAAACTGAACAATAACTTGGACAATTCAGTATCTTTTTTCTATACATAATTGAAGGAAAGATGAATACTTTTCATTAGGTCCTTGTGTTTATGCTGTAAATAAAACCTCATAGATATATGGCCAGCATATAACAAACCTTCACAACATCATTAATGGAAACATGACTAAACTATTTCACATATTTACTCCATCCTTCTTAAAACCTGTTAACAATGAACAAAAATTATAAATACAAACATTCAAATTCGTTCTTACTGGAGGACCAAAACCTGCCATTAACACTTACATATTTAGTGCCAAACATCCTGAAAAAATACTGAAACTGGGAAATAAAAAATGTAGCATCTCTAAAAAAGGAAAAAAATACAGTTAGTATGTTTATCAGGGCACATCACTGTTACTTTTGGACATGGGCTCAGTTTTATAACATTCTCCTTAAAAACAATTACACATCTATAATTGAAAACAATTTGTACTTGGTCCCCATTAATTATATCCAACATGGTTGCACTGTTCTTAAACATACAACAAAAAAAAAACATGTCAGCTCAGAGGTTTGTTCTAATGTAGCTGTACATAACGTATGTTACCTTGTTAATCATGTTGTCTAACAAAGCATCAGGGTTCAAAGATGAGCTGTGACAATGTAAACCAATGGTACACATGAATGTAAATGTACAATAACACAAAAAGCACCTTAAAACAACTCAGAAGAGTTGATGGACACTGGAAGTTTTCAATCAGCTGGTCCAGGGAACCACAACTAGCCCTGGTCATCGTATTAAAACAAGGCACCTGAGCCAGAGAAAGCAGTAAACAGTCTGCTCAGTACGTCTCTGGTAAAACAAACTCAAACTCTGTTGTGCTTGCATTACTTTGGTTAACAGGTCTTGGAGGCGGTTCAGCCTGAACATCTGAAACTGGAGGCCTAGTTTGTGCATCAGGTTCTACAAAAATGTCATCCCAGGTTAGCGCTTTATTTTGGCTAGATGGAAGTGCCTGGTTTGTAAAGTGCTCTTTCCCTGGATGTTGAACATTTCCATCTGCTGTGATCAAGGGAATTCCCTCAGATTCCTCGGACACAAAGGAATACGGTTTTAACTGCAACGTTTTGCAAGGCAGCAGTCGGTACAAGTTGTTGCTCGAGTCATCTTTTTCCTTTCTTCCTGAGGGGTCCTGGTTGTGAATTTGCTTGCAGTGAGTTGACAAAATCTGATAATTGAGGAACATTTCGTTGCACAGTAAACACTGGTACCGTCTCTCTCCCGTGTGAGTGATCTCATGTTTGGTTCTGTATTCAGCCAGGGCGAAAACCTTGCTACAGTAATGACACGGATATTTCCTCTCCCACGAGTGAGTGTTAAAGTGACGTCTGAGACTGGTCAGGGACACGTATGGACGCTTACACACAGCGCACACGTAAAAGGTTTTTCCATCCATGACAAGTTCGTAGTGCTCTTCCTGGTCCTGCTTAGTCTTTTTCTTTCCTCGTGGCGAGTGATTGGTCACACTGTCTGCCACCGTCTGTGGCATTTGTGATCTTCTGCCTGGAGCGACTCCGTCCACCGGATCTTCTTTCACAGGCACAATGTCATAAGTGTTCTCACCTATGTTGGCATAGACTTTGCAACCCGGCGACAGCGAATCAATTTCTGAGGCTTTGTCTAACGTTATTGTCTTTTTTGTTGAAACTGCTGGGACAGTTTTTATTCCACTTCCTGGTTCATTATTGGGGCTATATGTTGGCCTCACGTCTGACAGTCTGATTTTGCCTGGATGATCTGGCGATTTTCCTAGAAGAATTTTTTTCTGGTGAACACCAAGCACCTCACTGTTATCCAGAGGCAGTGAGGTTGTGTGAGGATCTGGAGGGGGGCTGTTCATGTAGGTTGGGGTGGTGGGCTCAACAGGTTTGGTTCTTACAGGTGAAGTGAGAGCAGTGCCATGGGATTCTGGGAGTGTAACAGGACTTGGAAGTTTGGGCTGAAGGTTGTTTTGAAGCGAAACATTTATTTCACCTGTACATTCAGAAGAAGGCTTGTCTTTTCCCTCTTGCTCTGTTGAATTGGATCCAATCCCGTCCTCATTTGTGACTTTCTGTTTTTTAGCCTCTGACCCTCCCTCAGACTCTTTATCAATTACTTCAAATATTTTAGTCTTTTGAGCTTGCTGGGCCTCTGTTTTAGAGACAAAAAGAATGTCGTTGTTGTCTGAGTCCTTTTCTATACCACTGCCAGCCATGTTGAACTCTTCAGCAGACAGTGAGAATGACTCAGTGATGATTGGTATATTATGTTCAGCTCCAGCCTCATTTTTCTCTGAGGAATTAACATCACTGCTGTCACCTTCTCCAAATAAACCCTTGACCTGCACAAGTGGAATTCTTAAATTGGCTATGAAGGTCACACCCAAAACCTGACCTGCGCTGATGAGTTCCTCAAGTTTGTCTGATCTGACTCTGAAGATTTTAGAGCTGTATATATAATTCAAGATCTCCTCAAATATGTCTGCCTTGATGAAGTTCAGCTCAATAACTTGTCCGGCAACTGAGAAAAGTTGGCGAAAATAGGTACTGGAGGCTGACAGCACAATTTTGTGCGCCTTGAACTTGCGGTCTTGTACAATAATGGTGACATCACAGAATAAATCATTGTTTCGCTGCTCGCTGATGGACTTCAACAGTAATGAGGGATATTTTGTGTTCTCTGCAGATATAAGCTTTAGTTTCGACATCCCTGAAATAAAGTTTAATGTACTTTAACAGATAAATACTAAATCAAATCTTAAACAGGCAAACGTCATGTGCAATTACAGCATATACAGCTGTCTAAACGAATATTACACTTTGCTTTTAGCATGCAATAATTTTATATTGCGGACCCCCTTTCGCTGTCTGTCTAGCTATAACAAAAACGGAGAATTACCAAATAATAAATATGCAATTTTAAGAGGAATATTATTATGCGCAAGAATAAACGTCTATTTTGCTATTATCCCGAACATACATCATAAGTTAAACACAACTTTATTTATTTCTAGATTCAGAGCAACAGTCTGGACAGCGCGCGTGCACGGACGTCAAAGCGCGCTAGCTGGCTAGCCGCACGGCAACAAAAGGCAAAAAGATGCGCTGCATGAAAAGTGTCGCAAAAGCATGAGCCACATTAAAACAAAATGCTGCTTTTTGTAAGACAACAACTTTAGGAAGCTGTCAATCACGTCTGTCACGCATCCGGGCAGCGGTCAACCTAAAAAAAATGGTTTCAGCTCTCCTTCCTGGTTTGGCGGCCTATCTAGCTATAGGATGCAAGCAAAGCATGTGCAAGTTACGAGTTATGATGAATCTATGTTGAATCTTTTCTGTTATTGGTATCGCATCCAATACCTGCAGAAAGAGCCGCTGAAATCCACGATTGCCTTTGTTGATAAACAGGGATGACAGCGATAACGCGAGTCGGTTGCCGTGGACAACAGCGCGAGACCGTGTGTCGCGTGCGCGCGTCTCGCAGCGGCCGACAGGAGTCGCAACACGTGTGATGAATGTTAATAAACAAACCGACAATGTCTGTTTGTTCACTTTATTGGGGAAATGGTGTAAAGACAAGAGGCAAAGATGAGAAGTAGACTGTCCTTCATAAGTATAATTTCTGTTTGTTTCTCCTTATTTGTTATATGAATATTTGGGAGCTTTTCTTTCCCAAAAAAGGAATAAAGTCAGAAATTTACCACAGCAATATCCATAATGTGTGTTTTGCATTTAAATGAAAATGGTCATGTAACACATTCTTAGTCATTTGGGCACTTGTATTACCCTTTGTAAACCTTTTTTACAAAGTTTTTTTTGTAAACCATTTTATGGTCCTGTGCCTTCCACAGAAAATATGCATTTATATAAATATATTTTCACCACTTCGTGAATTGCTATCAGGATGTGACAAGACTTTTAACCAGCA
Source organism: Ambastaia sidthimunki (assembly GCA_036877625.1). Lineage (NCBI taxonomy): Eukaryota > Metazoa > Chordata > Actinopteri > Cypriniformes > Botiidae > Ambastaia > Ambastaia sidthimunki. The sequence goes on from JAZGTK010012292.1 coordinate 6,883, forward strand.
TAACAAACAATGTTTCTGGAACAGATCTCCTACCCTGCCTTCAAGTGTTTCAGTGGAGCTTTTGGGTGGTTGTTTCTGTAATAAGTGTGGTGTATGCATTATGCAATGGATGAAAGCTTTATCTAAATGGCTACTTGCTGACACAAGTCAATGCAATTTGCTCCATTAGTGGTCTTTTAAATCAACATAAAAAGTGCGTTTTGGTCACTTTTTGTCCTCGAGTACTTCAATCAATCAACTGTATATGACATACTCTTACAATAGAATATTCTTCCATACAATTTAACAGCTTCTTGCATTGCATTACTGAACATTATACATCAGTAATCATATTTACTGCCACTCTATGAAGCAATCAGTCCTATATACTTTAAAATATTCAGTTTTAGTTACTTTGCAGATTTCCTATACTGCGTGTTATGTGTAACTTGTGGGTAAATCATATTTTTCTGTCTCTGCACAACTGCAGTGTAGCACGTCGCACAATCATAATTACACTTATGCATATGGATGCACAACCATCTCAAAAACATTCGTTCTAACCGGATCCCTCGAGTTAAAATTTCTAACAAACCTAATCATGTCTCATGATTATTATACAGTAAACTATTCTAAATTATTGTAATGTAAATGATTTTCGTGTGTTCACGCTATAGGTGTGAGTGTCTAAGTCAGCCAGCCAGTGTCTAAGCACTATAGTGTAACAACTGTAAAAAAAAAAAAACAATCTTAATAATTTAAAGACAACATTTTAATAGACTGGAGGGTTTATCATACGGCGTCACCTTTTGGCTTTTTGTTGTACACTACTGGTTTAGCTGTTTTAAATTAGCGGTCACTTTACTAGACCTAAAGTAAAACATCGCTTGTTTAATATATGATTAATTTACAATTAACAAAACTGAGTAACAATGAAACAGTAACACTGTAAACGGAACGCAGGCGCACTCCAGCTACATAATCTAGTATATCCCCTCACTCCTTGCAAGAGGCCTGTTTTTATTAAAAGAACGGAGCTAAATGTATGTATTAATGTATACGTTTGTTGTTAAAAACAGAAATTTAATATTATACAGATGATCTGTGGTAAAAAAAAAAAAATACGACAGGTTTTTGGTAAGAGTCTGATAGCGATACAGAAGCAGAGTGGACACGCTTCGCCTTGTTGAGAGATTCTTTGCAGTGTGCGCTGTAGCCAATCAGAGACGCCTGCTGGTGATACCGAAAAACAACAGCGGAAAGTTGAACGCTGGATATACAAAGTCAAAGATCGTTTCAAAAGTTTGCGAGGGATCATGAAGGAGGACAAAGAAAACACACGTCCCAGAGAAAAGAAAGTGGAAATACAATGTGACGAAAATGAAAAACTAGAGAAGACAAGTAAAGATAAGAAGGAGGCTATGACAAAGGTAGTTTGTTAGCAAGCTAGCTGGCTACATTCCTCCTATATATGCCTAGCTAATCGCTTTTATTTAAAATACTGTACGTTGTTGTTGTTTGTGGATGGGTTGGAAATATCATGTTGACATATCATTCGCTATTTGATTTAAACGCTGGAGTGTAAATCGGCCGAATATGACAAATAGTTACAGTCCGATTAGCACATACCACTGTCTAAGTTTTCAGTCACTTCAGTGGTTTGGCTGTTTGTTTGCTCAATAATAGAGATAATAAATAATATTAATAAATAATAATTTACCATGTATTTTATGCCAGTTCAGTTAAGAAACATGATTTAATTCTTGCATGTGTTTATGCAATACGCACCATCCACCTCAACTATTTTACTATATGTATCATGTGGATGTCATAAGAACTAATTGTCTCAGTAATTCTAAAATGCATTTCTGGTCTTTGATTCAATATTAGATTGTTATAAGACGTCTTCCTCCCAGTATAAGTAAAGAAGAACTCGTAGAACAGCTACAGCCTCTTCCAGATCTGGACTACCTGGAGTTTTTCTGTAGTGATACTAGGTTTGTATCTGCAGTTTTGTATTAACAAAAAGAATCAGTGATTTTTGTACAAAATAACCTTCATATGTTGACTGACTGAGACATTTTCCTGTTTGCAGTCTTTACCCTCATCTTTTTGCAAGAGCATATCTGAATTTCAAAAATCAAGATGATATCATTCTCTTCAGAGACCGCTTTGATGGCTACGTCTTCATTGATAGTCGAGGTTTGGTTTATGCATGTCATTATCGTTTTATGTGGTTTCTTACTGTTTACTTGCTAATCTATGGTGTTAGAGATATTCAGTATTGTTCAGATTGGAATGTCTTGTGACTGTGTTGCTTATTTTGCTTGTGAACTATGAGAACGGTGTATCTTTTTCCATGTTATAGGACAAGAATATCCAGCTATTGTTGAGTTTGCACCATTCCAAAAAGTTGCTAAGAAAAGGAGCAAGAAAAAGGATGCCAAGAGTGGAACAATTGAAGATGGTGACTGTTTTTCCACTTTGTTTGTGATCATAAATCAATGTACCTTTTTATGTCACATGTAAAATGTTAACTTGAAAAAAAAAATTGTATTCCTTTTTTTTATATTAGATGCTGATTATAAGAAATTTTTGGAAATCTACAATGGTGACGAGGAAAAATCGCCTTCCAACCCGGAAACTTTACTTGAGGAAATGGAGGCCAAGACAAAAGAACTCAGTTGTCAGTTTCTACACAAAGATCCCAAATCAATATATCTGTAAAAAGTTTTTAATGTTTTAAAATAATTCCCTAAAATGTTCTTTCTCCAGCTAAAAAAACAACCCCTCTCCTGGACTTCCTTAAGAATAGACAGGTAAAGAGAGGGTGTAGTATCTTAAATATACTTTTATTAATTGCATGATCCATTTGGTGTCCTCACATATATGCTGTAATACTGTGTTTCTGATCTGCTCATTCACTCTCATTCTGTTCTTCTCAGAGATTAAGAGACGAAAGGAAGGAAGAAAGGAGACGGAGAGAGCTGGAACGCAAACGTTTGCGAGATGAAGAGAGGCGTAAGTGGAGAGAAGAGGACAGAAGGAAACGAAAAGAAGCTGAGAAACTGAAAAAGTGGGAAAAGGCATCTGATAAGGATAAGGACCAATCAAAAGAAGAACAGCCAAAAATAAAAGTAAACAATTACACACAACAGTCTCTGGCAGCTGAGTTTAGCTGTCTTTCATTGCCACATTATTTAATCTGCCAAGACTGATATATGTAACATAGTAACACCTGTTGTTCGTCTCTTAGCTCTTGAGGAAACCAGAGAAAGCAGAAGATACTGAGAAGCTGAAAGAGAAACCCAAGAAACAGAAGGAAGATCGAGCTCCTGCGGGGGGAGATATCAAGAAACGGCAGAATGGTGAACACAGAGAAGAAAAAGGGGGCAGGTCAGTTCACTTTTAGTTTCAAATCAAACGTAGTTTTGAGATTTCATGCTTATTCAAAACACCTGGTACTTTTGGAATCATGAATGTATTCATGTTAAGATGCTTACGAAAATATAGATTTGAAAGTTCATGTGCATATTTGTGTAGTGGCAAACTGGTGTGAATCACTTCCTCTTTTCCCCTTAATTATGACATCATAATGTGGTGTCATGCAGATCAGAGGATGGTGGACATAAAGATTACAAAGGCCGTGATGGAGACAGAGAGAGGAGACAGAAAGAGAAAGAGCGCTTTAGAAAACAAGACGAGGAGCGGAGGAGGAGAAGAGACCGGCAGGATGGAGACAACACCTACAAAAAGAGAGAGGAGGAGGGGAGGAAGGACAAGGAGCATGGCTGGGAGAAGAGGAAGCATGAGAACACTGGAGAATCTTCTGGGAATGTTCATCCTGAAAAGCAGTCAAAAGATTATAAAAAGGAAGACAGTGCCAAAAAGGATCGTCTGAGGAATAAGGTACCCTTATTTTGAGATGCTAATAAATATCATATGTATTCAGCTCATAGTAGTCGAATGTATTTTATGATGAATTGTAACTAACGTTCCTGACTTAGGATCGACCTGCAATTCAACTGTACCAGCCTGGGGCGAGGAATCGTAACCGGGGAGAAGGTAGCGGAGCCAATGGAGGAACCGGAGGAGATGGACAGGCACCGGAGAAGAGGGCTGATAGGGAGAAAGGGAACACGCAGGAGAAAGGGGCGGAGTGAAACATCAGCCCTGTGCTAGCATGGCATGATTACTAAAGAGAGGAGGGGCAAATTTACATCCTTAAAACAAGGTGCTGCCATCAAAAGAATTTCCCCCACTTAAAAAAAACTCTGTCAATGACAGGAGAGCACACAGTCCTCCAGTGCCTGAATAAGCCCCCCAAAGTTTCTGTTTATGAGCAAGGCAAGAAGTTCCTCTCAGTTCCTGAGTGATAGGTAGATTTCAGAAGCGGGGCAGAACCGAGATAGAAGCCAAAGTGATTGGACCATGATAACTTAAAGTGACCTTACTTTTGGTACACAGCCAAACTTGATTCACATATTATTTCACATGCTTTTCTGCTTTATAGTTTGCAAACGAGGTCTTTTAGCATGTATGTAGCTTGTGGCTGAGACTAGTAAAACTTGTCTTGTTTCTGTTCGGTCTTTTGGAAAAAACGAGTCACGCTTTACGATGCCAATGCCTTTACCCCCAAGTTGACTAAATTATATGCAACAACAGATGTGGCCTTCCTTCATTTCTGAATTAAGTGTCACTCGCTGAATAAAGTGCAACATCAGATTTGCCTGGTTTGGAAACTATCACTCGCTGTCATCTAATTGTATTGTTCTTTAACCGATGTAACCCAAACACAGCTGCTTTTCGTTTTGTGGTATCAGCTTTGTCAAAATGTAAAGAGAAATCCAGAAAGATAATAAATGAATAACTGTGTTACTTCAAGTCTCTTGTTTCGTCTGTGTAATTATGTAAAATGTAGTTTTACATTTGTTGGTACTTAGAAGGATATGCAAAGTGTTTAGTATGTTTTAAAAATGTAACATTTGTCTCACTGCCACAAAAATGTAAAGTTGCAAATCGAGGTAAGGTAGAGACCATTTTTAACACTGATCTGTTATATACATGCTTAATGTTTTTAGTGGTTTTTATTTTCAGTCCACAAGAAGTTACAGATTGCAGGTTTAAGCAGAAAAGCAGTGGATCCACCGGGTGTCGCTGTGAGTTACAGCAGTGAGCTGGTTTGTAACGCGGATATACAGCTCTTGCGTTGTTGGTGGTTCTTTCTCTTCGACTACCGCCATACTGGTGTGCGGATTGCGATTCCTGAAATGGTAAATGAAAATCATAAACCATCCTGAAAAAAAGCGCTTGATCTCTTTCATTCTTTGTTACTTTAGTGCGTAAGTGGAGTTTCTGTATTGGTGGGATTAAACATTTGAGAGATTTGATGTACGATAAGTAATAAAATTGCACAAGGAACTATAACTCGCATCTCTGTTGAAGTACAGCTAAGATCAGCCATTGCGCATGCTTGTGATTTATTGACACCGGTTCCCGTTTACATTTCAGGCGTCGCATAAGACTTTCAGGATCAAGCGCTTTCTCGCCAAGAAGCAGAAGCAAAACAGGCCGATTCCACAGTGGATCAGGATGAAAACTGGCAACAAGATCAGGTTAGTTGTCATGTTGCTGGTGTGTTGAACAGTGCATGCGTTCACATTTGAGTTTGGTCCAAACCGGATTGTAAGACTGCAGCTGTATTACAGATGCTGTGTATTGACTATATGTTAATGCTGATAGTAAAAGCAGGAAGCAATTACAGTGTTACATTTTGTGTTACTACTGTCATAACCCTGTTGAGAGTGTTTCTCTGTTATGTTTATCTAGTTCTGTCATCTCACGAGTGACACGTACATGCTCTGTTGTAGAGACAGAATTTGTTGTAGTTGTGTGTATTTAATGTTACTAAATGCACAGTGTTTGTTACACGTGTTTTTGTTTGACTGTTATCAGTGTTTAATGTGTTGCATGTGTAATTTCTGTTATGCATTGAGCTGCTAAAGTGGTTTGTGGAATTAAATGTAACTACGTTAAATGTTTACTAGTAACCTTAATTTAACTTTGTTTTGATGAAATGACATGTTCTTCATTAGGATATGATTGTTACCATGTGTTGCTTTTGGTGAAACGGCTTAAAGAGCTATTTAGCGTTTGTTTGGCTATTTTATTTGTTTATTGCACAATTCTTTGGATCTGGAGATAAATTCAACGTTTAAGAAATGTTTGCCTCTTTGCAGATACAACTCCAAGAGAAGACACTGGAGAAGGACCAAGCTGGGATTGTAAACACACGGATCACTTCAGCATCCCCCTCCATCTGTTCTCAGCCAGGACCACCAACTCATCCTGGGCTGGAGAGGAGCCATGCTATCAGCAACAGCAGTCTGTCTTTTGTACAGATATTCTGGTTGCGTTCTTGCTGAACAATAAAAGATTTGTCTGAATCTGAATCATCTGTTCCCTTTTGTGCATGTTTAAAATGTCTTGGTTTACATTTTGTAGTGTGGTTTTCAGAGTTTTGTCCTGCGCAAAAGTTCTCGGATATAAAGGCATCCTTTAGTTTTTCTGAGATTAACAATTTTAATTTTCAAACATTTGTTTACTAAAGGTAATTAAGATACTTTACATTTGATAATATTTTACATACAAATATGTGGAAAAAAACAATGCTGTTGGTTTATTAAGTTTTAATTAACATAAGACATTCAGGTTAGTGTGATACATATTAATACATTAATCAATGAAAGTAAAAATAACTTTCAGTTATTAAAAAAAGCAAAGAGACCAAGACCTTCAGGATATCTCAAGCAGACCAATGTTGTGCAAAAGCCTTCTAAATGATCCAAATCGCCAGCGTGTGGTTCCCCGCACCGAGCTGTCCACCTCAACTTTATTTTCTTGCCGATTTTGTTCTATTGACTGAGATTGACTCGCACAGTTGTTATTCACGTTCAAGTGTCCTACAATGTGTTCGTCATCCCAGGCTCCGAGAAGCTCCTTCATCTCACTCGGTGAGTTGTCCTTCAGATACTGCCATGCCCGTTTACCGCTGTAGTCCAGAACTTCTACGTTGGCACCAAATGCGCCGATAAGAATCTTTACGATCATGTGCTGGTTATGCATGGCAGCCACATGAAGAGGTGTTAGACCTCCACTGCCTCTCAAGTTCACGTTCACTGGTAACCCTTCCTTCTCGGCATACTTGAGAAGTCGAATGAGTGCTTCGTCTTGTCCGTGTTTGGCCAGCCAGTGAAGAGCTGTGTAGCCACTGATAAAGTCTTTTCTGCTCAACAGACTTGGGTCTTCAGCCAGAAATTCCACCATAGTGTCATAATTCCCATCCACAGCAGAAAGCATCCATGCGTGTTCCATTGGGTCCAAAGCCCAGGACGGACAGCTGTTGTCGGTGTCGTTTACGCCGTACGGTGCATCATCTTCACAGTCTTTGGACGATAGGCTTGTGTGTTTGGATGATAAAATACCCGACAGCCCAGATCTATTATTCAGAAACAACTCTTTCAAGTACTTCTTGCGCATAGCGGGGGTAAGAGAGACCTTTTCACAGGCATCAACCGATAGTCTGTGGGAGGCGCTGCTGCCCGGTTCACTGACCTCAAGTTTCTGAAATCTGGATCTGCGTTTGGAGGCTCTTGCGCTCTGTCTAAAGCGCTCTTGAAGACTCCAGCGGAACTGGCTTGCGGTTCTGATTTTGGGAGATTCAGAGTGACTTCCATTATTGCCCGCATCTTTACACTCTGGATCTTTTGGTTCCTCCGAGGTCAACGCTGCGTCTCCCACCACAGGGGCATTAAAATGTTCCTCTGATACCACAGGCCCGCATGGTTCCATCATGCATACTGGCAGATCCTGGAGAAGTTATTTTCTTCGCTCGTTTAGATAAGATCCAAACTGAATAAAAAATAATAATTATAACAAAATGCCACTACCAGTAAGATTATTTCATATTTAGAGGAAAATTATTTTACATTATTCGTATGACGTTTTCTCATGAGCAATTGTCCCTGTTTAAAACAACAAACGTTTTCTCCTTATGTTTTATTCCTTTTTAGACACAAGACACAATTTAAAATCATGATCAGTACCAGTCGTAATTTGTTACTGATTATACATTATATTATAATTCATTTATATGGCTAAATTCCTTAAT
>JAZGTK010012294.1:0-15030 GCA_036877625.1 Ambastaia sidthimunki
TTTACCTCTCAGTGCCTATAACATGCCCAGTTTCAGTGCGGGTGCTCAGTTGTTGAGCAGTCTGAGTGGATACGCGTACACTAAGCGGGCCTGGAAGAAAGAAGTTCTGGAGCTCTATATGGACCCCATGTTTTTCACCATGGAGTCTTCATGTACCTGCCAGTAAGATGGACATTCTCATGTATTTGTATTCTGTTTTTTTATTTCAGTCTTTAAAACAGATTTAATGTGTTAATATGATATAAAACAGTTGAATATTTCATACATAAATTGCTGACTATCACCAGTTTGATGCTCAAAACATTTACCTCATGTTGTGTATTAGCTGGAAATCCATCGTAGACCATCTGCTGACCCATGAGAAGACAATGTTCAAAGATCTGATGAGTGAGTACATGTATATATTTCTGCACTTCCTCAATAACCCTGTGACTTTGGGAAACTGTTTGTTGAGATCGGTGTTGTGTGGGTCTGTGTGGTACAGGTATGCAGAGCAGTTCCTTAAAGCTGTTCAACAGCGCTGAGCAGAAGCCCATGTTACTGAAACGTCAGGCTTTTGCCATGTTCAGCGGAGAAAATGACCAGTATCACTTCTATTTGCCTCTCATTCAAGGTATCACTCCGCCTGTGTCCTCTAAATAAATACACATATTCAAATATATGGCCCCTTATTTTTGTGTACGTCTGTTCTAGAGCGTCTGACAGAGAACCTGCGTGTGGGACAGACACCAGCAGTGTCAGCTCAGATGTTCCTGATGTTCCGTGTTCTTCTGCTGAGGATCTCACCACAACATCTCACCTCACTCTGGCCCATCATGGTGACTGAGCTGGTGAGACAAATAACAGACCTCTTCTCTTGACTGAAACATGCATTTTATTCCCACTGTTCTTTGTGCTTCGATTAGATTTATGCTGTTTAAATATTTATCATTTGTCAGCCAGGATGTTTGTCTTCTGTTTCAGATACGCATTTTTACCCGCCTTGAGAAGACCCTGTTGGATGATAAAGAAGTTTCAAAGTGAGTCAATCTGAATGAATCGGTCTGAATTTAAAATGAATCTTCAATTTAGATTTTGCTTATAAGCGTCTTGCTACATTAATTGTTTTATAAGACAAATAATTTTCTCTTCTTTTTTTCTATTTTAGGAGTAAATCACGGGGCAGCCATGACAAGAACGGGCTGTTGTCCTTCCCACAGGCTGAGCTGGACATGTATCTGTCAGCCTGCAAGTTCCTGGACACTGCGGTGTCCTTCCCCCCCGAGCAGATGCCTCTGTTTCAGATGTAAGAGCTGCGACGTGTGTGTGTGTGTGTGTGCGTGTGTGTGTGTGTGTGTGCGCGTGCGTGTTGATCAGCGAGAAAAAACAAGAAACGGTTTTACCATTATGTAGTTTTTTCACTCCAAAAATAAACATTCTGTGAACATTTACTCACCCGAGATGTGTGTTATGCTGAGATGCTGTTGTTCATGCAATGAAAGTAAACAGTTATTTTTAGCTCCAAATCTTTTTTGTGTCTAACAGAGAAAAGTCAAGAACAAAATAAGAATGAGTAAATGATGCAATTGTTGGGCTGTCTCAACAGCATTTCTTTAAGGTTAAAGGAACATTTCATTAATACAATAGCACACTGATAACTCCTTATAAGATGTTTTGTTGTTTTTATGTAAATGGACTGTCATAGTTGCCTCATCATTGGCAGTTCATAGTAATAATCATTAGGTTTTTATCTCTGTCTCTGCTCCTGTCATGCTCTCCATTTACTGTTTATGATCTGATAATGACCAAGCAATCGTGTTTAAATATACGTGTGTGTAGGTATCGCTGGGCTTTTATTCCTGAAGTAGATGTTGACCGTTATGATGGACCAGAAAACACTCTGTTAGAAGAAAAAGAGTGTAAACCTCATGTTGTCAGAATACTGGATGGAATAAACCGACGTTATGGGGTGAGCTCTCCACACACACTGCGTTTACAATACAGCCATGGTTGAGTAGAAAGAGGTCCATTCTTTGAATATTGACTTGTTTTTTTACTCTGTACTATGGTACTGCTGAGGCCTTTACCTAACCAAGGGCAAAGAGTTTAAAACTTAAAGGGACAATGTGTCATTTTTCTGATGTTATAATACTTAAGTTAAGTAAGTTTGAACTATACGTTTTGAAACTGGAATGTGTGGGGTATAAATGTCTTGATGGTGTGTGTTCAGGGGCTGAATGGAGCAATAGGGGAGTCAAGCACAGATCAGCTGGAGTTTCCTGTCCTCACACTGCACTCTCTCTCCTCAATTGTGGATCTCGTGCCCTTCTTCAAAACTCTCTGCTGCTCGTTTAACAGCTCTTCTAGTCCATCCTCGACCCTCCCGTGTTATGTTGCAGACTACCCACCATCCGGCAGTGACAGAGTCATGAAACGCTTAGAGCAGATCATTGAAGGAGAATTTCTCGACGGAATGGACGGTTAGATGATCCATAAAGACAGAAATGTTTTATTTACATTCTGTAGTAATCTTGTCATTTATATTATTGGTCTCTTACATAAAAGTCACGTGCAATGAGATTTCATTGTAGCATAATAAGTTTACATTAAATGTATAAAGAGCCCTGTGGAAATGTAAAGTTATTTAAAGTCTGACATGCTATGACCTTTCGCAATCTCACACGTGGTGAATGTATGTCATCTTTGTATTCCATTACTTCAATATTTAACAAAATTACCAAATGAGTCAAACATGAGCGGCACATTTCAGCATGAAAATACGCTTGTTGCTCTATCTGTGAAGCTTTTCATTTGTATGTAACTGACAGTCTTGTTGATTAGACTTTCCTTGCAGTATTTTGTTTGCAGTATCTGACCTCCTCAGTTTTTCCTGTATAGCTAATTGTGGACATGATGAACATCCTCTTTGGTGACTCTGTTTTGATGCTAGTGATGTCTCAGGGAGTCACATATAAGAGTTGATTTGTCTGTAGGAAAATTCTGTCATTTCAATCTGTCTATAACTGTTTATATGACCGTCTCTTGTCTTGTCTTTTACTTTGCTGTATTTCCCTGTTTTATTTGAGCAAAGATAATAGTGTGTCTTGTTGAGTATTGCATTTGAATTATTTTTATGTAAATGTTGAATATCTTCTTTTACTCTTCTATAATTATTTAGAGAGTGTCCACTCTTTGTAAAGGAATAGTAATGCACAATATTGTTTCTGGACCTAAGGGAATGTTTTTGATCCATTTTTGTGTTTTTCATCATCCATCAATTGTTAAACCTCAGAAGTTGTTATACTGTAAAAACCACCTAATTTGACAATTTGGCAATTGTAGTTTATCTAAAATGTTAACCACTATGCTACCTTGCCTTTAATCCTGTGTAAATTGTCAAACCAGTTAAATGAAAGTGCCTAAAAATAAGTGTAAAAATTAAAAATCTTTCCTTGTACTTTGCTATGATATTATGCCTCTGTAATAGGCAGATAAGAAGCTTGTAATTGTAAAATCCTGTTACCATTAGTGAAATCAATTCCTGAAACCCTGGAAATCGTGCATAGAGATGTCTGAGTGTCTCTCTCTCTCTCTCTCTCTCTCTCTGTTCATTAACTGGTTCATTTACTAGAATGTTGTTTTTTTTAAGGAACAAAATTAGATGCATAATAAAGTGAATTATTTAATGTAAATGTCCTGATCAACTGAATAAAATTACTTAATTCAGTCTTGGGCTTTATTTTCATTTTTTTGCAGAGTATACTTGACATACAGAGATTTTTGGATAAATAGGGATGTAGATACATTTCTGCAAACTTCAATTTAAAACTTCTCTGTGAAATGTAACACAATGTAAAATAAAATGTTTTTTTTTTTCAAAGTGAAACGAAAGTAGCTTTCTTTGTTTAAATTACTCTGCACATTCTAGCTACAAACTACAAGAGATTATTTACCTGTGATGTTTGTACTACAGTATTAAAGAAGTTCAAATATATTATGGGCTTCTTTTCTATCACTATCCGGTCTAACTTGTTCATTAAAAAAGTTAAGAGAGAAACATTTGGCTGGTATTGTGAGCATATGACATTTATGTTATATTTCTTAAGATCTTATGCTTAAATATAAACCTCTGTAAATGACCCTAGCTTATTGTTTGCCATTAAAAAGTTAATTTGTTCATCTTAGATATAAAGGACTTGATATATACATCCAAATTTATTCTTGGCTGCCTTAATGGACCTTTTTCATCTTAACCAAAGTTACATTTAAACCTTTAATAAATGTTGACTGTTGTCCTTTTAGATGGTATCTAGAATAGATCATATAGCTCAGCAAAAGCATTGACCCAGCCTTAGTGACAAAGGTGCTTTCCACTCAGTCAGGTGACTGAATTTAACTCTTTCCACTCACTGGACAAGGACCAGCCTCAACACACCAGCATGAGGTTTCCTCTGCAACAAACAAAAGCTTTAGAGTGGCAGATCAATTGTTTGACTGTCACAGATGGCTTGCTGGGGTCAAGCCCTATTCAAGCAGACATTGTCAAACTGAGTGGCTTGTGTCATTCATGTGGCTTGACTATGAAGCATTTCATTCATCCAGATCACTGTAGACTGTCAGGTAGAATTTATGTAACTTCCCTGTTCTTCCTACAGCAACTGGTCATAAAGGACATTTACCAATAACTAGTCTTTAATACAGTTATTTTCGAAATAGCACACAGATAAATCACTCATACTATTTTTAGAAGTTTATAGCACGTATACTGTGCAAGCTATGCAAATTGTCAGAATGAAAAAGTACCTAGGTGACCCACAACATCTGTCAATATGTGCAGTAAACTGTACAACCCGACCGGACTGTGCAAAACACTGTATTACACAAAGCAATGTGCTTGACCTTTGATTTCCAGTGCAGCAAATAAACAAGAAGTACTAACAGCCGCAGCCTCTTGCATTGACTCATTTAATCGGGCTGCTGATTAAGACATTTTTACACAGAACTGAATTAAAACTACAAAAAGCATTTTTTTGTTTAATAATGCCTGTTTTACTTCCTGTTTGTATATTACTATAGTAGCATGTTATATGTTATGTTTGCATGTTATATTTTACATGCATGTTATTTTTGTTTTGCTCAAATGTTCAAAATAGTTTTCTTTGCTTAGATTACAGTAAAATACAGTACTGCACAATATTCAGCAAGTAGTTGCTATATTTCCATAGCCATAGGCATTTCCATTTACATTATATGAATGAAGAAAAGCATGCATTCAGGTACACCAAATACTCCTCCTCGGGCACAATGAGGAGCCAATAAAGGGCCTAAGTCCTCTTTGTCTAGTCTGTCACCTTCAAAACTGTTTATATTTTAAAGTGTGATCATGCATCTCATCCCAACACACAAAGCACGGTTTTGGGGTTTTGTGCATTGGCTTTCATGCAAAACATCAGCCATTCTTTAAAGCCAGAGACAAAACATACACAACCGGTTTGAGCACTCCTTTGTCGCAGTGCAAGTGTGCAATAAGTGTGCACGGTGTCTGTTATCACAAAATCAGGTGTCAGGTAGGCGAACTATGCCTGCAAACTACGCATGCCCAGCAGAGTCACACGTCCGAGCTGTTCGTGCACGGATATACTTCTCATTTACTCTTATCCATAGGACGGTGACGGGTCTCTAAGCAGCCTGACACAGGAGAGAGAGAGCGGCTGGAGGCAGTTTCAGGGAGGGGGCAGCAGTAGTCGATGCTGGTGACGCAGGAAAAACACCCGACAGCAGACAATAAACCAATGATCTGATCGCAACACGGCTGTTTTCTTTATCATCCAAACAGCCAAGCACATGCACACGGCGGAGTGATTATTAAACAGCACTTAAATGATCCGATCCGGGGTCGTATGGAGGAAAGATCCAGTTTGATTCTTGGTAAGTGGGTTTGTGTGTGAAGCTAAGGGAAGCTAGCGGCTAATAGCAGATGATTTGCAAGTCAGTGCTCGCATAGCTTAGCGTGAACGGCTCCGGTAACGCATTTGAAGACGTCTCGTCATCTGTCAGCGTTTACATATATATGCAATAATTTCCCACGTTTTCGGGTCAGATCTGTTTAATGTAAACAACGTATAAAATAATAGCTCGGCGTGAGGAGGCTGCTGTGTGGCTAAACTGGGAACAAGTGCTTTTGACGTGGGCAGGTCGGTTGTTTTTGACACTAGTTGATATTTTTCGCTTTTTGCGGGTTGTTGGGTTTAACATCGACATGCATTGTGTTTAAAACGTGTGTTTGGGTGTGTTAACAACTTTACGTTTACTGTCACCAAATGATTGTGTTTTGCTGGAGTCCAGCTGTTAGCCGTTAGCATGTTAGCCTGTAAGGCTGGGTTTAGCTGCTGTATTTACATTCAGTTTCGTTTTTATTTTGGGGTTATACATGAACACTGCGCATAGAAAACAATATTTTCGAAAGCCTCCGAGTTTAATCTGCAGGTTAGGTTTGGTTAGTGAAATCGATAAACCAGCTATAACTTGATTATGTTTGGAAGAGGAAGCAGGCCTGAACTACCACAGTTTCAAACTAGGCCCAATACATAATGGCTGTGTCTCAAAACCTGTATGCTGCCCACCCAGACAACGATTTTGGACACCGTAGGCGCGTTTGTAACGTTAAAACTGGCTGGATCTTAAATCCTAGTGAGCTGTCTGTCTAGACAACATTTTTATGGGTGCAGTAGGGTGTCAATTTTCGCTTGTATTCATTTCTAATGCACGTTTTGAGATTCGTTTCTATCGTCTGGTTTAGTTTTTGCTCATTATCTGTAAATGACACTTTTTGTGAGTTCATTATGGTCTATGTAAAGATTCCTGATTATAACCGTTTGTATTATAATATTAAAGATTGTAGTTTTTATATTGTAATACCTAATAAGAAAAATGATTTTATTGCTATTATGCATGATAAAACCACCCATTGTGTGTGTTTATATATGCACAACAATTTAGGTAGAATGTACTCATTTACTTCATTGTAAAATTATGAGGATTATAGTTAGTAAATAGATGTTTAAGTAATATGTACAATATTTATCTAATCCAAACCAGTACTGACCTTAATGTGGCATGTTGTCAATTAAAGGATGTTTTGTTGCAAAGATGCTTTATTTTCAAGAGTCTACAAAAATCAGTTATTGTATTGGATAAATGTGAACATTTGTATAATGTTGGCTTTAATGTTTGAAACTTGTTGAATGTTGTACTTTTCACAATTGGTAAAACTATCTATCCTTCCTCATTAGATCGGCAAGTCTGTAAAAAAAAATCTATGCATTGTGGTTTACTACATTACATAAACATGGTTAATTTAAATATTCCAACCTCTGTAAAATTAGGAATACCTTTTAAATTCTTAAAGAAAGGTAGGTAGCCTAGTTGGAAGTTTTATATTGGTATTTAAAAGTTTCTATACTTAAGTACTGTCATAAAATAACCTTTAGAGAACATGGTAACAAACACATTTCTGTTGGCCTCGCTAGTCCTGATGTATGCAGTATTGCTGCTTTTCTTTGGCCTTCTGTCTATATACTAATCAGACCTGTTTTGTATGCTATGAAGTAACACACTGACACCAGCCAGCAACATCCTCCTAGGAATTATAACATACACTGTAAAAGAGTCACTAGGTTGTTACCAAATTTTTACAAGTTGGAATTTTAAGGTTATTTGTTAATGTGGAATTAGAAGGGGTGAAGCTCCAGAAATCTCAAAATTCATGCTTAAAAACTGTCTCTTCTCTCTGTCATCTTTGTGCTGCCATATTTGGGTTTCTGAAAAACCTGTGAAATGTAAATGTGCGATTTTAAAGGCATGTGAAATATCTCTTTGGGAGCGCAATGTCTATATAAAGATTTTTGAGAAACCCTTATCCAGTGATAATGACTAGAAAAGTCATGAAATGCTCTCGTCAAATGGTGTGGAAACCCAGTCTAAAAATACTGACATCATTATGATAATGTTTTTCAGGTTATGCAATGGTCTCTGCAACACATCCAGTCCTGCAGGTGGTGCTTTCACTTTCAGAAGTGTGCAGGTTCTCCATCGTTCCTGAGGAGACACTGATTTCTTCTGCTGTACCAGCTACATAAGCAGACAAGATTGCAAAGATCTGCCCTGTGTCGAGTATGACGGCCACGACCCGTGGCTCCCCTGTGGGAGGGAATGATGGTCAGGGTCAGGCTCCGGATGGTCAATCCCAGCCACCCCTGCCCCAGAACCAGGTCAGTGGCTCACTTTGACTTCCTCCCTACTGTGTCCATCCCATTTGGAAAACATCTTTTACTTTTATGTAGCAAAACTGTCACTGGACATAATATGTGTTACAATTGTATAGATGGATAGACAGCTCACTGATTTCCAGAGGGGAAAAAAACAATTTCTGGCCTTCATGGATTCAAATGTGGTTTTCTCTGAAAGAAGTTTATATAACTCTAAAGGAAAGGTCACCCCCAAGCAGTCAGCACTTCTGTATCATGTCAGTGTTTTTGGAGGACATTTTGGCTCATGCTGTCAGTTAGAGTTTATCTTTGAATTAATTGTAATATCTGAAATGTCATTTGCCATTCTTATGTTTGTACGGTTGAATGACTATTACAGTTTTGTTCACTACTTAAAGCAGAGTTTTTTTTAGCTGTTATCTGTGGGATTTACTTAGTACTTATGGATGTACGTAACTTACAAAAAATGTATTTAGAATTTTTAGTGTTTCATACAGTTGTTTAAAGGCAAATGACGTTCCATTATCTGAATACTTTATTGCTTGCCTGTCTGTTATTGTGATATCATCAATTTCTTAGTGATTCATCTTTAAATGTCACATAAAAACAAATGTACACTGCTCAGTCTTTACATTGACCTCACAGGCTTTCTTCCTGTCTGTGGCCGGTTCTTGGTCAGAATAATCTAAAACAGGCTTAGTCAGTCAGGCTTAGTCAGTCTTTAAATCTTTACATTATCTAGTAAAATGCATAAAGGTTCGACAGAGACATAAAAGGGCCTTTTTCAAGTTCAAATCAACAAACGTTGGGTGTGTTACGAGATCATCACAGTCAGATGAGTAGCCTGCAGAATTCAAGAGGTTTATGGCCTTTGCCTGTCTGACAGAGTATTAGGTTTCCCAGCAGCAAGTGTAGCCCGGCCTTTATTTTGTTTCTGATAGAATAACGATTTAAGAATGGTTTGACGCATGTGCGGTCGAAGAATAGAAACGGCAGCATTATGGCAAAAGAAAAGACGAGAGGCTGTCTTTGATTATGTTGCAGAAGGCAATTGTTACGTTCTCCGGGGATAGACTGCAGCAGTGTTATCTATTACACCTGCGCTCACCCCGAGCGCATGTTAAAAGGGACGAATCAATGAGGATGAGGCGCCTGGCAGAGAAAAGCACACCAGTTGGTTAGAGATGTGTAGCGCCTAGACGTGAGATGCAAACCGGCTATGTAGGTCAGCCAAGCAGAAGAAGCGTTTTCCAACACACCCCCACATTTCCCAAGTTCCGCAGGCTCCATTCAGCTCCACCAGCAGAGCTTTAGCCCACATGCTTCCATTGACGCTACAGGAAACTGTCTTGGAGCATCTTAAAGCCGCTTTATCTTTCTTACTCTGACACACTCTCTTGTTATTTTTAATCCTCCCCCCCTCATGGACATATACGTTACGCTTGGTTATAAGCAGGATCCAAGATGCAGGAATTATTACCTGTGTGTGTGTGTGTGTGTTTTTTAATTGGTTTAGTTAATTACTTCTTAATCAATACCGAAATCAGAATCGACCCTGTTTACTTTCTGTCTCTGATCTTTTATGTGCATGATTCATCTTGTTTCTTAATCTTTCTGTGCCTCTGGAATGGAAAGTGTGATTTTTTGCTGGCATAGTTAAGGCCTTGCAGCTGGGGCAAAGCAATAAAAACCAACTAGTATTTTTTTTTTTTACAGTTTTGAAGAAAAAGTGTGACTTAATATAAAACTAAAATATAAAAACATCATAGGAATGCTGAGGTCTTGGGAGTTGTCTTCATTATGCTCTGCTTACATTGAGGGTTTGTTCAAATCCATAACCCTAAGTATGAACAGTAGAAATATAGATGTGTACTTGAATATGCATCACCTATAATATCCCATTAAACTACTTCCCTGCATGTAGTAAGTATATGTTGTCTGCATATCTAAAATTTGCCTTTGCTCTTTCTGACCCGCTGAACTTTTTTCATAACAGACATCCTCTCCCAACTCATCCAATGAGAACTCCCCAGTGAGCCCACCAGATGACCAGGGTCAGGGGGACTCTCCCACTCCCCTGGAGGAGGAGGAACCAGCTTTCCCCCACACTGAACTGGCCAAGCTGGATGACATGATCAACAGGTAGCGTTCTGTCCCTTATTTGGGCAAATAATGTCTGTAGTATAATCAGAGACCATTAAAACCTGGTAACTATTAGGAAATGGGTTTTTGTTAGATAAATTGTTTTTTCATGCACAGACCTCGTTGGGTTGTTCCAGTTTTGCCAAAGGGTGAATTAGAAGTTCTTCTTGAAGCTGCTATAGATCTTTGTAAAAAAGGTAAAATAATTCCTCAAGTGGTGGTGAATTCTTAAGTCCCTGTAAATATCAGCCTCATATTTTGTCTTTTATTTCTGTCTCAAGGACTTGATGTCAAGTGTGAAGCCTGCCAGAGGTTTTTCAGAGATGGCTTGACAATATCCTTTACGAAAATACTGACAGATGAGGCTGTAAGCGGATGGAAATTTGAGATCCATGTAAGTCCTGCAACCTGAATTGCGATTGTCATTTTCATCGCAGGTTTTGCGTCTGATATTTCTTTTCATTATTTGCGCATTAAAGTGTTTTACTAACTGCCTGGGCCGTCTCGTCAGGAACTGATTGCTGCTTTGAGCAACCGAGAATAAATGTGATGTTATTTTGGTAGCCTTCATCTTATTTAGCTGTTTGATTGAAATGCCAACGCTTTGATCAAAGAGCTCCTTTCAGTAAAACAGAGCCAGTATTGGGACACAGCTCTGAGTCATCCCCCTCATACGAGGCTTCTTTTAGCTCCTACGACGCGCAACCTCAATGGCACTGCAAATATAGACCATTTTTTACACTTCAAAACTGCCTACTCCAAATAAATCAAATACATTGTTTTCACGTACATTAAGATCAACAAACAACCCATGTCTTATTACTCTCTACAGCGGTGCATCATTAATAACGCCCACCGACTGGTGGAGCTGTGTGTGACCAAGCTCTCTCAGGACTGGTTTCCTCTGCTTGAACTTCTGGCCATGGCCACCAACCCCCACTGTAAGTTCCACATCTACAATGGTACTCGGCCCTCAGAGACGGTGCCTGCCGGGGTTCAGCTGGCTGAGGATGAGCTGTTTGCCCGTCCACCTGACCCTCGCTCCCCAAAGGTAACGCAGCCCTTGTGTTACAAATCATGCTTTCTTTAGGAAGCTATATGGTGAACCTGTAATGTGTAGAAAGGGCAATGGAACAGTAAAGCAAGTTTAATGTAAAGATGTTGGACCAATGAGATTTCACAGTGGGCGGGGCTACACAGCATAGTACTGCAAAAAGTGAAACTAAGTGAATAGCAGGATGTCCTGTTTTGGGCAAAATTCACATGGAAATAATGATCAACTTGCTGCTGTATTGCATCTGGTTGAGATATTGTTTACCACCAAGTTTGGTAGTGGAAAGCCATCAGTCCTCTTTGATGTAATGGTGCAGTTTACTGTTACTAATTTACTTTTATATGTCTGTTTTCAGCTTCCAGTTTATTTGTTTTGGTGCTTTATTGGTACATTTACTAAACCCCTCCTGTTTGTTTGTTTTCTGCAGGGCTGGTTGGTGGATTTAATAAACAAATTTGGCACGTTAAACGGGTTTCAAATTTTGCATGATCGATTTATGAGTGGCCAAGCTCTGAATGTTCAGATCATTGCCGCACTCATTAAGTAAGTGCAATTAAACACATTTAGCCTGTTTGCCTGGAAGTTGGAATTTTTTAATCTTGCTCAATTTTGATTTTGCAGGCCTTTTGGACAGTGCTACGAGTTTCTCACCTTGCACACAGTGAAGAAGTTCTTCCTTCCCATCATAGAAATGGTTCCTCAGTTTCTAGAAAACCTCACAGACGAGGAACTGAAAAAAGAAGCAAAGAACGAAGCCAAAAATGATGCCCTGTCCATGATAATCAAGTCTCTGAAGAACCTGGCCTCTCGAGTACCAGGACAAGAGGAAACAGTGAAGAACTTAGAGATATTTAGGTTAAAAATGATTCTTAGGTGAGAGGATTGTCGGTTAAACCCATTTCGAAATAATATCATACTATTATCTTGATTACTGACTTAATTTTATTTGCTACAGGCTATTGCAGATTTCTTCCTTCAATGGCAAGATGAATGCACTAAATGAAGTAAACAAGGTGATCTCAAGTGTGTCCTACTACACTCATCGCCACGGCAACCCTGAAGAGGAGGAATGGCTTACAGCCGAGCGCATGGCAGTAAGTCACACGGCAGTAATTAACAATCGAACAGGACAATGTTATGAGTCCTAGCAAGAAATAATTGACTTGTAATTAAATATTACTACATGCAAAACAAACTAAACTCAGAATCAGTTACTTGTAGATTATAAAAGTGGTCTGAGTGCTCGTGTATCATTAAACGTGGGTTCTTTCCACAGGAATGGATTCAACAGAACAATATTTTGTCTATTGTGCTGCGAGACAGCCTTCATCAGCCACAGTATGTGGAGAAACTGGAGAAGATCCTGCGATTTGTCATTAAAGAAAAGGCCCTAACCCTTCAGGACCTGGACAACATCTGGGCTGCTCAGGTGAGATCCAGTAGACAAAATTAATGTCACAAAACAGTTTCTTTGAAAACAAATTCTACCCACTTCTCAGTGCTCTTCAGGAAGAACAAAACAATATACAGAACATTGTGTAGGTTTTGTGATTTGTAATAATGGGGTTTATATCCTCAGGCTGGGAAACATGAGGCTATTGTGAAGAATGTTCATGATCTCCTTGCAAAGCTGGCTTGGGATTTCTCACCTGAGCAGCTGGACCATCTCTTCGACTGCTTCAAGGTCATTTCTATGAACTGATTATTACAGGGATTATGTTAGCTTTACTAGCTTCCCAACAGATCACAGAATCGCTGCCCTCAAACAATTATTTTCTGCCTTACAGGAGAGCTGGACCAATGCAGGTAAAAAGCAGAGGGAGAAGTTATTGGAATTGATTCGTCGACTAGCAGAAGATGACAAGGACGGTGTGATGGCTCACAAAGTGCTGAACCTGCTGTGGAATTTGGCCCATAGTGATGATGTTCCTGTAGATATCATGGACCAGGCCCTTAGCGCTCACATCAAGATTTTGGACTATAGCTGCTCCCAGGTAACATGTTCAACCTGGCATGATGCATCTTGATGTACCACATAATCCAGAGTAGTGGTGGAGGGTTGAAATATTTATTTGGGACAACATGAGGGGGAGTAAATAATGACAGAATTTACATTATTGAACTATTGTGTTAAACTGTTGATGATGTTGAGAACTGTGTTTTTGTGCTGATACAGGACAGGGACACTCAGAAGATGCAGTGGATCGACCGATTCATAGAAGAGTTAAGAACTAATGACAAATGGGTGATTCCTGCACTGAAGCAAATTCGGGAGATCTGCAGCCTCTTTGGAGAAGCCCCGCAGAATTTAAGGTAACAGAACTGTAACTGTTCACTTTAACACTAACTGTGACGTGATATTCGTTGTAAAACGTAATTGACGAGTTTGCCCTTAATCATACTGTTCACCATCAGCATGATGAAGTTAAAGAAAAGTAAATACACAGTAGCAAACGAATTGCTACAACATCCTGTTGTTTTTTCAGAAAGAAAATACCTATTAACTTATTAAAGAGCTTAGAGGGGTAAGTGCACAGATGATTTTTGGGAAATATTATTACTAATTTTACAATGAGCTTATGCTTTTAAATTTCAGCAAAAAAGTAATTTATGAAAGCATGTGAATCTGTTTGGTATCTCCCTGCACCAGCCAATCAAATCGCCATCAATCAATTGTCATGCATTTGTGACAGCGTATAAAGCCTCTTATAATGAGAGTGCTGGTCTGGGGTTTCATCATAACATTATAAACCATAAGAATATCATTATAAATAATATAATAAAACTGTACGCTTTTCATCCAGAAAGTTTGGATCTACTGCACTCTTTGGGATGCTTTAAACGTGCGAGTCCTGTGCTCATTTGAATACAATTTTAGAGCACTAAGTTTCCAACACTTTCCAACACATTACACAATGACTTATGATGACAAATTTTATTTCTCTGCCTTTGCTTTTATCTTAGAATGTTGCATATACTTTAAAGTAACTCTTGCACAAGAAACATCTGTTTTTAAACAAGTTTTTGTTTTAAACGAAAAATGCCATTCCTCTTACAAACTTTACATGAAGCACAGAATCTTAATGTAAGGGATATGCATACATAAATACAGTCGTGGGAAGATAAATTGAACCAGTCATGTTTTATTGCACTGATGTGTTTGTTTGTTTGCAGTCAAACGCAACGCAGCCCTCATGTGTTTTATCGGCATGACCTGATCAACCAGCTGCAGCACAACCATGCGCTCGTCACGCTTGTAGCAGAGAACCTGTCTGCATACATGGAAAATATGAGGCAGTTCTCGAAAGGTTTGTGTGCATAATAGTATATCCATGGCAGTGCGAGTGTATTTCTTCAGACATTGCTTTTTCCTCTTGACTCAAATGTTATGATTTTATTCAGTTGTACACATACAATGCTAAACATGGTCTGTTATTAATTGCTTGTGTGTGTTCTTGTTTGTCAGCAGAGCACACAGACTTTGACCCTCAAACCGTCAGGACAGGAAGTCGGTATAGTCACGTACAGGAAGTCCAGGAGCGGCTCAATTTCTTGAGGTATTTATGCTTCAGAAACAGCCTTCCTATT
>JAZGTK010012295.1:0-15030 GCA_036877625.1 Ambastaia sidthimunki
AGACTTTCTCAGCTTCAGGCATTTTACATTGTTTTCTCACACCAGTGCAGCGGCTTGACCTCCAGTCCATCAACCTTGGAAGGAGTGCCCCCCAAACACCCACCCCATTCCCTCAGCGGAAAGCCTCTTGACTGTTAGAAGTCTATAGGAGAAGCAGAAGACAAATGGAAGTAAAGGATGCATTTGCTCATGGTCTACAGCAGGGCAGCAGGAACGATCTAATAGCTTCCTTGCACACCCCATTAGTTCATCTCAGATGCTGCCAGTAGAGTCAGATGGAGGCCAAAGCATTAAACTAAAGGAGAGGGAGGGTCTTGGAAAATCTTTTGTTGAAATGTCACTGACCCATCCTACAGAAGCAGCTGATATAGGTTGGACATATGATTTTTTTCGTCCATTTAACCTACATCATAAAATGTAATTATCTTATTCCATTTCTGTCATTTCATCTAAAACAATTTGGGGAATTGCGGAGATGTTTTTAGCAAAAGCAGCACCAAAACATTCAGTTCTGGAGATACTGGAAGCAGTGTTTGTATATTTTCTTAACTATGACTATTGTGTACCACAAATGTTTCTATGAGCTACAAAAAAAACGTTTCTCATCTGCAGAAGTGTAACCTACATTGTAAATATATGTTTTCAAATATTCAACAACTTTTTGCACAACAAAACAACTTTATACGCTTAAAGTTTCTGTGGCTCAAACAGGCAACGCTTGAGCCTTCAGAAACAATGAGTGGGTGTGTGATATGTAAGATCATGGATAAATGCAGTTCTCAGGGTAACTTCTGCCATCTCAGATCACAAAATGACTTCTGGTCTCTGATCAGCACATCTGCAGTGCAGGCTACAGCGTCATTATAATACAGTTCTTATCTCTGGATGTCAGAGTATTGCTAGAATCAGAGCCCTGTGATTTGAGCCCTCTTCCTGAAATAGGCCATCTTATAACAGTGACTTTAACTGGGAAGTGTGAGCCAAGCTGGGGTTCTAGGGATTTAAATTAGGCATGGAGCAGTCTAGCAGCCCCTCCGTCCCACTGCAAAGTCTTTGATGTGCCCCAGACACAGAGTTCCCCCCTACATCCCTACAGTATAGAGCAAGAACCAAGACTGTTTTAATGAGAGTGAAGAAATAAAGTCATGCGTGTGCACAATGGGGTCCAAACATCTGAGGCTACTATTGAAAAAGCTTCCATTCAGTTTTTTTAAATAAAAATTCTAGAACCAAATTATACGTACCAGTGTAGCGAGTGAATAATTTAATTGGAAAATTTACATGATTTTTTTGAAATGCACTTTGTTGTCCAAAATCACCATGTTATGACAAATGTTTATTTTCAGGACAGCTAAAACCCTCATTATTATATCTAAAACTCTACAGTGTGGGTGTAGAGATAAATGAGAACAGAGGAAATAGCTATTTGAAGTGTAGAGCTGTAACGCTCTAAATGTTATTTAAATCTAATTAAATTAGATATATTTTAAAATGTCTAAAAATGAAAATGTCAGGAAATTAAAGTATTACGCAAAAGAGAAAACCTGTCGAACTCCATATGCAGTATAATACCAAACCAAAAAAAAAAATGTATGAATCTAAAGTTCACTTTTTTTGGTTCAGCTTGGCTTGAAACTCAGATTTGTTAATTTTATGTGTGTAAGGCTGTTCTGTAAAAATGTTTTGAGCTTTTAAAATGTTCTAAACAGAAAAAAACCAGATTTAACTGCTCGCTGCACTTGCAAATGGATTTTGTTGCTTCGCTCAAATATGCCTGAAATTAACACACAAATTAGATATTTACTAAAATGCTCCGCTTGTTTCTCTGGCTATGAATATGTAGATTTTATTCTGTTTCTCCTTTAGGGAGAGTATTTGATTTGCCCTCTGAATACAATGCCAAAGGTATTGTTATGTATGCAATCTACTTCTGAAACAAAGATGTATTCATCAACATGAAAGCTGTGGTCTGCACATTGAATTCTTATTATCGTGGGAGCAAGAGTGCTGTTGTACAGATTATCAGCACCTCTGATTTGGCAGCAATCTGCTGATATTTAATACAATAACAATTATCGAGAGAGTGATTTTGCTATTATACGACATTTGTATGAACAGAATGTTAATATCGAATAGCATTAAATAAAAAACATTGAGTTATTTTGTTATTTTGGCCCTGTCAAGAAAATTATTTCCAAAGCAAAAACAAAGTTGACTTCTGTACTAGTCAGGTGCAATGAAATGTGTCTTCTAACAGCTAGTTTTCTTCCAGACTTCTGATGCCCCAGTTTTCAGGTGACATTTGTGAAAATGTTCCCTGGTTTCTCTATTTTGGGCTCATGCTTTTCATTTGAGTCACTTTTTGTATTGTGTTTTAAAAGCCAAGCTGGCTTAGGGCATGTTGACAGAGAGCATTAGTGTTTTCAGCACATTGATGACCTCAGACCTGTCTTCCCTTCAGCCAAATCTCTCACAGGGATTGTATCTCTGCTGCAATAGAGACGGACAGCAGACAAATGCCTGATACACTAACAAACAAAGCTAGAGATGCTTCTTAAAAGCCTCAATCAGTATCGCTATTAAATGAAGGACTCTTAGAGTCTACAGAGACGTGATGAGTCATCCGTGTGCATGAGTGTCCATACATATACATCTGTTAAAAAACTGTTGCTTTAATAATTTGTTGTGAAGCTGCCTTGCTTTTCCATGGTTCTTCATAACAATGGAATGTCTGAAGATGAACTGAAGGGGAATTTAGAAAATGTATTTTTTTCTAAAAATAAAACCTGTTGGCCAAAGGCTGTACACTGATTGGACAGGAAGTTCAAATCCTGATAGAAAGACAAAAAGTTTTGATTAAAAAAGTATGAACAATACTTGAGTTTCTATTGTTTACAGTGTGAATTAACATTCCATTCTATCTCCTTCCTAAGAAATGTCTTTTTTCATGTGCATGAGTACAACTACACTTTGCAGTCATCTTTCTACACACAGAACCACACACTTAAAAGCAATCATTTAGTATTTAGCACAAGAAAGTCAACAATGAATACAGAACAGGCACTCGACACGATGGGACTTCTGCAGCATCGGCACGCAAGACAACTAGCTAACAACACTTATTGTTACTTTTGTTGTTCGAAGAGAGAAAACTACACCCATGTACAGCAACTAAACGTTGCAACCGAGAGAGAATAGAGTGGCTAATCACTCAAAATGGATGTGACAAGCCCTAAGGACGTACAGTGAATAGACTTATGTAAATGCACACCTGTCTCCAGAGGGGCCAACTAAGGCTTCTAACATGAATTAATGAGAAAATCTCTCGGCTCTCGAATTTAAAGGCTGCATCGGTTTGTAATAGACTGTAACAGTTTGTAACTGATGAATTATTCATGAGGAAGAAACTCGTGCATAGAAAAAGAATCTCTCTCCAATCTCCTCAAAAAATGTTGTCATTGTTTTATTCATTGTCATTTTTAAGGCAATCCATTACAAATTTCACACACCACGGGAATGACAACAGCAATGTTCTCTGTTCAGATTGGAAACAGCTCACCATGCATATCGACTGAGATAAAGAGAGGTAAAGAAGAAGAGAAGAGAGAGAGAAGCATAGGAAATCCAGCAAGAATGGGATGCATCATGCTCTGTATTAAGGTTCGAATGAGACAAGCAGCAGAGGCTGAACACAGAGCAACAGGCCATAAGGACAGTTCAGAACCCGGCGGCCATTTTGGCACATCATGCATTTCTCACAGAGGGGACGTTGGCACTGGACGAGGGCCACATCTTTAACAAATGTACACGCTTGCTTTCGTTGTAAAATCGCTCGGTCCTGCTTTTACTTTCTATTAATTTTTAATCGTTTTGTGAACTGCTATATGATTTACTGGTTTTATTATACTAGGGTAAAAAATAGTTGCTGAATTTATACCATGCCATAAAATTAACCCATTAACATTCTCTGGATAGTGATATATGTATACACGTGTCGTAGGCGGCCCGTAATGTGTTCTCAGGATTTACAAGCGACCGGCAGTAATGTTTCATGAATATTAAAGAGGATTTATAAAAGGTTACATTTATGTAAGCAGAAATTTGGCCTGTATCTGTAACAAAGAAACAGTAAAAACCCCTTTGAAAAACAAAACAAACCAGTGTCTGTTATTAACTTGCCATTTACAATTTCTACTAAAGAGTAAATAACCCCTTAAAATCAATACACTTGTTAACACATACAAACAAACACTTTTACCCAGTGCTCCCTCTGTCAAACTTAATCTGCACCTCCTAATTGATTGATGGATCACTTCATTCTCTGTAACTCAGCCAGGCGTGTGCTAATGACTCGGGTCTACAGAGAGAGATGCATTTAAACACACAGTCTAATTAGGTGCAGATTTTAACATTCTCTGCAAAAAAAAACCACACCATTTAATTGGGTTAAAAAGTTCAGAATTCAAGTTTTGTATAAACTCTGTATCACTGGAGATTTTAGTTCAACTTTTAACCTTTTTACAATCCACATCCCCCCACAACATATTTAAATAGGTAAATCTAAATACATTTGTACTTAATTAAAACATCAAGACAAAATAACGCAACATTTTCTTGGCTGAAAAGAAAATGTGTCAAAACTGTGAAAATGGCCCTGCTGTTTAAAAAAAAAGACAGCCCGTATTTGCAATAATTATTATAACACAAATCTAATCTGTAAACACTTTTTTGTGCTTCTAATGCTTAATTTCCTTGTAGGTAAAGACAAAACAATTAAAAGAAGATCAACAGCACAACCTTACGTATTAATACGATACTAAAAAACGATTACCAATATATACTTGCTATTAACTATCATAGTAATCACTAAACCCTTAATGTAAACATACGTAAGGCCAGTACACCAAATGAGCTGTGCTTTATGCTTATATAATTATTCAAGGCTAGAATATATATTATGTTTGCACTGCGGGTCAGTTGCATGCAACCTGTTTCTCATCTTCTGAAACCTTGTCATTGTTAATAATAGAAAAGTGTTGGAAACGTCAGGGAGAATCCAGAGAATGAAAGGTTAAAGGTTCAACATGGCTGGACATGGGCACCAGGTGAGTCACTCACAGCACTTCAGCTACTGCTATGAGGAAAAACATGAGTCTGTCTCCTCTCATCTCATCTATAACAGTGAGCTGTGAGGCCCCTCCCACCTCCCCCTGATGGGCATTGTGCATCTGAGGTACTGCTGCTGTATAGTGAGATAAACTGACTCCATAACGTTAAGGAAACAAATTAACCTGTTTCTTCGGAGCTGTTTGTACCTGAAGGTTCAGTCTGAATATAGCGCATATCTGTGCCTGATTTACACTGTTTACAAATTGAACAGTTTTAAGAAAATATTTGTGCTTCTCTTAGACCTGTGTCCAAAAAGCTAAACTTTGAAACTTTTTAAACGGCTTGAACTGTATCAATGGGTTTTTTTAACTTTTATCTATAGTATGTAAATACAATTAATACAACGTATTAATGCAATGTACAATTGGTTTTACCTGGATTTTTTATGCTTTACAATAGAAAATCTTATCACGGCTCTAAAAAGCTATAAATGGGAAACAGCAATGGGAAATATAATTTTCTGTACTAAAACGACTTTGCCCAAACCCCTGTGGAAAAATAAAAACAGGATAACACAAACTATCTACAAATTCTAAAACCAAACCAGTCCACTACACAGACTACCCATAGGGGTATAATATTTCAAGCAAGCACTTAAAATAACTCAACTAATTTTTATCCCACTTCCTAACAATGCTTTTTACCTTCCTCTAATGACTGTAAAATAATTATAGAGGAATTATAATATTTCCTTATTATAATACACCCTTAATGAACATATAGTTCTGACATGCCGACACACACAAACTATCTCTTGCTTGGTGGCTGATGTTGAGATGCTTAATGATCTTAAGAATTGGTGCTTTTTTTAGTGATATTCCCCACATATTTATATATCCAATGCAGTCACACTCAATCTGAATTAATCAAGAGTTACATGTATAAATCTGTTTATAGTGTTGGCTGATTTGCGAAAAAAACACTCATAAACCCCATTATTTTTGTCCAAAGGCCAAAACACTGATATAAAGTTTCTTTTCTCCAGTGTGCCAGTTCCAAAAATAGAGAAGGAATACCATCCGCTTTTCCAGACAGCAGGTAAACTCATACCTAATTAGTCATGTTGTCTTTGAAAAAGATCCAGATTGAAGTTGGCATAACAAGCAGTTATTTCCTGTCTCCTGTAGTCTGGAGCAGGCAGGGTAAACTCATATGGTAGGTGTTGGGCTGAGCACAGGTGGGCTGTAGTCTGGTGGAGTCTGGTTAGGTTTGATGCCCCTTGACTTCATGTATAAGATTAACTGTTCCGGGATTTCAGCCAGGACGTCCTTGGCAAGCCGTGCCATGCTCAGAACATGATTGCCCGTCCGGTCCATGTAGTCTCTGAATGGTACAAACTGCAGCCAAAATTTAAAAATGGTCAGCTATGAAACTTTATTTCCACCCTGATTTTTTTTTTTTTTGTCCTGAAATGTTCATGTAAACAATGTAACAGAAACCTGGCTGGTTCTCAAAAATACCCTGTGGACTCGTTCATTATTTATAGGTTGCCGAAGCTTTAGTTGTTGTTTGTTTGCTTGTTTGATTTATTTATTTATTTTCAGTACAACACACCCTTTAACCATGTGTGATGTGCTCTAAATCTGAGATGCCTGTATATCTAGGTCACCCAAAGTTATTCCGTAAGAAACTTCCTCACACATTTATTACTTTGACAATGCTCAGGCTATAAAAATATTGTGGCTGTATCTTCACTGTTTTCCCATGTTGATTGATATTTATCTCCAACAATAAAAGCAACGTCGAAAGACATTAGAGATTTTGCTTGCCACATACCTGTACAATGTCCCTCTCTGCCAGCTTTCCTCTGGAAGATATTCTTACATCGTCCCCATCCAGTTCCACCATGGCTACAAAAAGGAGGAGCATCATTATGAGAGGCCAAAAATGAACACTAATAGCAGATGGTGGGGCATGCTAATTATATTCAACAGCTGTGTGCTTGGTAAAGATCCTGCTGGCTGACATCTGCTTATCAGTCCAAGACCCTAAACCTTCCCAATTAGGTGACTTTCCATCCAGAAACTCTACTTTACATGAGTGCAAACTGTGAAGTTAACTCACATTACTGCACTCATAATTAAAACCAAAGTGGACACGCTAATACCCAGCTAACAACTTTAGTTTCCCTAATGTTTCCATTAAGTAACAAAAGTGTTCAAAACAAACTGCTCTACTAACGTTACTGCAAGAATTTCTTTGATAACTTTAGAAACTTTTTAGAGAAAGTTTAGAGCCAGGATTCTGAGAACGTTCCCTGTTAGCCGGGTATTTGCTTTCATTTTTAGCTGCTAGTTTGTGAGCTGGAAACCTTTTGAAAGATGTTGAGGAGTACAAAACAATAAATCAATAAATGTTCAGAGAAAGACTGTTCTCAACAGAAAGAACAACATGCTAAAAATTATTTTTAAACAGTGAAATTAGTCTCAGATCTTACCATCAAACTCCGCCTGGCCAACGCCAACAATAATGATGGACATGGGTAGCTTAGCCGCCTGAGAAGAGGGAAACAGAGACACATTCTACCTTTACAGTTTACAGGCTTTCATGGTCCAGTGATGCCTGTGATTGGGAGAGTCTGTTTGACAGATATCTCAGACTGAACATGGCTCTGGGCTGGACTATCTGCTTTGAGTTTTGGATCAGGTTTTGTTCAGTAAACACACAGGACAATACAGTAAACAGTTTACATATACACAGTGAAATCTGTCTAGAACATGTTTGCATCATAAAGAAAATATGTAAGACATTATTTTGCATTTATAAAATCATATAAGCAAATTTTATGTTTCAAATAGAGTTGACAACAGAGAGGCAAAAGTTATGGATTGCAGCTTTAAAACACTAAAATGTTAAGTATACAGACTAGAATTTACAAGGACAATGTGTTACAGTACAACACAAATGCCAGAATGTAAAAACTTAAGAATATGATTCATTTCTTTATATAATACTTTTAATATACAAAAAATTATTTTCAATTTGAACTACATCACAGCTAAATCCAAACGTAAATGACACATTTTATACATTAAACATAACCCAGATAAAGACAGCAAAAGAAAAACGAGTGGTTTCATTTGAAACATGTCAAACCGGTGACGTTTAAAAGCTGTTCGCCTCACTCAAATAATGCACCAAAAAAACCTGCTATACATTATTCAGACCTTCTGGATCAACCTTCTGTCTCTTGTGCAAGCTGTCTCTGTTTCTGATCTGATGCTTGACTGACAGGTCAAATCCCCTTTATCAGAAAAGTACGAGTCTGTATTCACTAGACTCAGACACAGCTTACCATTGACACTGTATAACAAGAACATCACAGGATATAAAGGAAAAAAACAGAGCTCACTTTTCCCAGGGGCTGGAAATAAAATGTAAATGCATGTACAGTAATACATTACACATGACCCCAGCAGAGCAGAACAAAACGTGATACATACAGCACAACACAAGAAAAGAAAGGATTATGATTTCTACAGAAAATGTAATCTGAGAGGTTTATAATGAAATATATATTTAATATCACATATATAATGTAAGTTCCATTAAAGGCTCTTGAGGGTTTGAAAGTATTTCTTGGCGGTTCCCATGAAAACCAGTTGGGAGGAATGAATAATTTGTTGAATAAACCGGGCCGGACACACACCCTCAGTCACACTGATAAGTTTCTGGGCCGTAATGGGGTTAGAATTGGAATTTCACAAGGAGCCACACACACAAACCCATCACTGAAGATGAAAAGAAGCCACACACACACACACACACACACAAACACAAACAACAAACCAAGCCCAGTGGTGCCTGGAGACCTAATGAAACCAAATGAGTGATTTAGACCTTTAATTACTATGATTCAAAGATCAATGTCTTCAATAAACACTAAGATGTATGTAGGAAACCAAAGGACAGGCTCTGTAAGTACTGAGGAGCCCTGAATGCTGCTAACGCAGAATCAGCTAACTGGGTTCAAGTGACCAGCAGAGAAAGACACATCTGCCTGTATGCACTGTGCAGACAGCACACAGAATCCACGGTGCCAATGGGCAGAGATTATAAAAACATATTTATGGGGTTGGAAGTAGGTCAGCATTTCCGGTAATGCTCACAGGGGACTGAACCGGTCATGTGTTGAAAGAGCCGGGAAGACTAAACAAACACATTTCACACAAGCCCACATCATCTATGCATTGCTCTGTTTCCTGTAGCTCTTTCTTTTAAGTGACTTTCTCGTAAGAGAGAGTAAATCTCGCTCACTTTCTTCTTGCCTCTCGTTTGCCTCTTTTTCTACCAAAAATCTCTGTGTCTTAAGTACAGATTACTGTGAATTATGTGATGTGACACATTTACAGCTGGCCTATAATAAACTGTAAATTATGGTGTTTTCTTGTCCACTAAGGCTCAGACACTCTTGCCTGGCTTCAGTGTATTCTTAGATTCTCAGTCACAGCATAAACATGCTCACGTTAGCTGGTCCCAGAGAGGATAAAACTTCTGGTTTTGAGGACATTATCATTGCCACATCAACAAACAAAAAAACAAATATAGGAAAATCTGTCATTTTTTGTTAACATAAAGCTATTGAAAGGCTTTGGAAGACTGTTACATGCAGAATATGTCACGTAAAGTATTTTATAAGTTTCCGAATTTCAGTTATAAAGAATCTGGATGAAGATTTTTTTTTAAATCTCTTCTGTGGCTGTTGAAAAACCTGCATAAGGGTTTGAGTGACATGAGTAAACGATGACAGAATTGTAAGTATTGGATGAACTATTACTATTATTAAATGCAAAATTTTAAATATTAATAGCAGAGCTTGCATTGACAAACAAGGGCTTGCGTGTTAAAACAGCCAATAAAGCATTTGTAAGACTGCCATGACCTAAACGAGTGACAGCAACAGGCAGCGTGACCTTTCAGTCCATGATTTCACTTACGTCTGCTTAAGTGCCCCTCAGAATATATAAGCAGCTAAATTGCTGAGAGAGCAGAGAGAGAGAGACGTCTTACTCTTCAAAGTGCTGAGTTTTTATCTAATCACTTTCAAAAGACTAGCAGCAAAAGTACAAGAGATGCATTTTCACAGCAGTCATGGAATTTTGGTCCAATACAGTCACTTGGTTCTCACAGAAATTCACAAATTTGAGTCCAATCCATTAAAGAACGAAACTCCACCTCAGTCGGGGAAGAACTGTTACATTCTTCAAGCTGACACTGCATGTTACTTCAGAACCAGGATCCTCATCTTCACATGCAGAAGGTGAAGAAGCGGGTGAGAAGAGACACAGCAGCAGGCAAGATCTTAAAAGGAAGGTGTGGCTGTTTTTATAACGTGACTAAACAGTCGCAAATTCCCTTTAAATCCAGTCTGCTGGGTAACCATGGCAACTGTGATGGATGATGGATCCCATTAGTTGCGGAGCAGTGGTGGACCTCCTGAAGACCCCCTAAAGAACCTTAACTCTTCCTAAACACTAGCTAGGGGACATTTTTGATGCACTGATGCACCAGAGAACAAAAATATAAACAGAGTTTGCTTTAATGTGAGAGAGAGACAGAGAGAGAGAGAGATAACTCACATTAACAATGGCTTCTTTGGTCTGAGCCATGTCTGATATCACACCGTCTGTGATGATGAGAAGCACAAAGTACTGCGAGCCGTCCTGAACTGCTGCTGCATACCTGCCGACAAACACAAACACACTCACTGTTTCCTATTAGCAATTCACATACATCTTAGCATTCAATGCTATAACTCATGCTGGGCCATATCACCAAAGTATCCATAACTTAACTTAAACTTAAAAACCCCTTTGTCTGTTTGTGTTTTAACACTGTGGATGAATAATGAAAAAATAAACATCATGATTAAACACTCTGTATTCAGGAGTTGAGTCTCATGCATATATATATTTGCTTTGGGATATCCCCGAGCTATTGACACAGCTCTTCTGTCTTCATCAAAATCTCATAATGCTCTTTGTGATGCAAAAGAGCCGACCAAAGTTGCGATAGGAGATCTGGACTCTCATAGGTCCACACGCCGTCACACAGACAGGAAATGCACATTCAATAGATTGCTATGGAATGACTTAAAGTCCATTAGGACCTGAGAAAGAACAGCACACAAAGGCAGAGACACTTCTTAAGCTTAAGAACTTTGCCGATATAGTCAGTAATTAATGAGGTCTTATGGGGTCCTAGTTTTGCAATACTCAGGTATTCAATCAACCTGTAATAGCTCAGCCAATCAGAATCAAGAGGGCGGAGTCTTATCTTCAGTTAGTGTTACACTGCACTGACTACAAAATTAGCGTGACTGACTACAGTCGCTAATTGTTTTTTCATTCGTTTAAGCAAGACTTGTCAGTTTTCTCCTCTGAGTGCCACGCACTTCCTCTTTAACTGGAGATGAGTTTTCCTCTGTCCCAGTTCTGGTGTAAACATGCTTTTTAAAGTGCTTTTGCTTGTTTCTCACCTTGCTACGTGGTTGATGACAGGAGCAAAATTGGTGGGTCCGTAAAGCTGGACGGTCTTCAGACTCTGATGATAAGCCTCCAGAATGCCCTCCATTCCATTGCAGTATGGATTGTCTACATTACCATTCTTCAAAGAGAACATCACAGATCTATCAGTGCTACAACTATATATCTATTAGCTACAACTAGCTACAACAGCTACAACAGTATCTATTTAATACGCTGATCTCGTTCAAACACTTTATATGTCTCAAGGTATTTACCATTATCCATGCAAATATAAAAATCGAGCACCGTTTGTTATGGCGGCTACACACTAGAGATTATACTGCATTAGTACACACTTGATTTCAAAGGGACATCACAATGACGTACTGTAGAGGACGCCCCGCTAACAATTTTAGGTTGTAAGAATGTTTCTGTAACATTTCTATTAAGTAACAAAAAATGTTACAAAACGTTATTTTGAAAGTTCTAGAAAAATTCAAAATGTCTAGTGTCTAGACGTTGTATTAACAATACTTTCGTTTATAAGAACGTTATTTAAAAAAATTTCATTCTGTATGATATCATTCTGTATTAATTTTTAATACCGTATTCTGTGTTTTAAAAACACACTTAAGAATAACGGTTTTGATATGATATCTAACGTTATCTAACAAACTTATTTGATTACTTTCAGAGAGCCTCCAGAGAACATTAGTCAATGTTCTGAGAACGTTCCCTGTTAACCAGGTAAACACAAGGGCTGCAAAAGTGATGCTGTGTCATATGACCATAAGTTGAGAGAATTTTAACTTTTGTTGCAACACACAGTAACATTTTAAACATTTCAGAAAGATCCAAATTCGGCTTGATTTCAAACTGGTTCATTCCATCTTCAAATAAATCATACCCATTCCAATTCATCAAACGCTGTCAGAAGTTTTTCTAGTGCGTAGACGCCCTCAGGGTGCTCAGAATCTATTCAACAATTTATGATTCATAATGAAATAATTATTTGTGCTTTAAAGAATATCTAAGTGATATTCAAAGAATATGGAAGTGATAAAGCAAAACTCTGAACAAAGTTCCAGCAAAAAGTAACTCGGAGAGAAGAACAGAAAAGTAGAGAGGTGTGAAGGAGTGAATTGTGGAGGAAAAGAGAGAGAGAGAGATGGAGTGAGTGAAAACTAATTAACAGTCTCAAAATGCTAAAATGAGGGTTTGGCACAAGTACGTCATGAATGCTTGAGTAATGCTAATGAGTGCCATGAGAGCCTTATTTACACACTACATCAAATGTACCCATGCATTACTAATTACAATATCATAAATACATACACAAACAACAAAACAAATACTCCAAAACAGCAAAATTTGATTGCAAACACACACTACACAGATTCTTGAGTAAAATAACACGCTACAAAACTGCAAAAGCAATTTGTTGCTGCTTCCATTTTCTCACAAAATCTTTCTTTTTCCCTCTCTCAATACTGGTCAACAGCATCAGACACAAAAAAATAATGTGTTAAATAGATAAATATTGACAATAAAGATAAATATTGACAAATTTAGAATTCACTTGAATTAGGAATTCCACAAATCTGATTTTTTTGGTAAATATCTGATGTTGACAAAAGTAGGGACTCAGCTACTTTTTTTTTCTTATGAAAAGAAATATACTGTATATTTTAACCTAAAAGCTGCAATGCGTAACTTTTGCCTCTCTATCGCCATCTTTATTTCAAACATAAATTTGCAAGTTACTTCACGTATGTTGAGTCAAACTGACATTTCTCATGAAATCTCTTCCTTCTGTTAGCATACAGACAATTCTTCAAAATATGCATATTTATATTCCTGTTTTCCTCTTTATTTTAATCTTACTAAAGTGCAAGTTGGTGTCAGGAATAATGAGTGACAGTGTTACAATTTAGCAGAACAAAACAAAAATAAAATGGTGTGGTTAGAAACATTCAACATAGTTAGTAGCGCAAAAATTTATTTAAAGGGGAAAATGTTACGCTACATATATATAAAAACGAACAGCAAATTTTGTACCATGTCTCAAGAATCTGTGGCAAACAAAGTTCCAAGCAGCACAAAGCAACACTGTTCACTTCCTGCCTGAGTGTGTAAAAGCACTCTGCATGAAGGACGCACAGGACCTGAGCCGAAATGACTCTGGATGGTTGCCAGCTGTGTGTGAAATCCACATAATCTATCATAGCTAGAAACAGGTACCAGGGGAAATTCATGGGAAACTCTGCCATCGGGAGGCAGCTTGGCTCCGAAACCCAACGCAGGAAACATCTTATCGCTGTCATAGTCCTGAATGATCTCCCCGACGGCCTTCAACGCCATGGCGTACGCGTTCATCTGATAGGGGTTCATGTAGTGCAGAGATGTGGACTGAGACGGGTTTCCTAGCGTTTACACACAGAGATAGAGACAGAACATGAATTAGGGCAAAATTGGATTTAGACCTGCTGGCCATCTAATGGAACCAAATTCATGAGTGCTGTGCAGAGAGAACGGATCTGTGACATGACAAGTGGAACCAACAAATATGAGATCCTTACCATTGGAAGCAGTAAAATCAATGGCCACTGTGAAATGGATCTGAGTGCTAGAGAAAGAAAGAGAGAGAGAGAGAGAGAGAGAGAGAGAGAGAGAGAGAGAGGTGAGAATATTACAAAAGACAAATACAGTTAAATTTAAACCATCATGTGAGATTCTGACAGTAAAGCTTAACAAAGGTGATGGATTCTGATTCACCCCAAACTGCGGCACAGGTCACAGCTCCAGCTTTAAAACACTCCAGTCCAAAACACAGAGTTCTCACCCACTGTGTGAGAGGTGGGTGTAATTACCATCTCCAGCCCAGCATTGTGCTTCCTCCCTCACCTGACAGGCAGACAGCCAACCTCCTGTTCAGCAGTCAGACATTCCTCACAATCAGCTCTGCCTACCAGACACATTCAACATCTGCTTGAACACACTTCCCCCCAACCGCCACAATCATCAGAGAGACAGAACAGCAGCGGAGACGGAACAACCTCACTGGACTCTGTTCCAGAATCAGTGGGAACTCCAGTGTTGCCATGGATTGCAGGTGCTTGTCCTGCACAGAAACTGACTGCAGAACAGTGCATTCACCGGTCACAGTATGAGCCAGTGATTACCCACTGATTCTCATAGCCAGACTGTTGAATGGCCATCAGGGCTGTGAAATAATAACACTCTGTACTGCATGCAGTTTTATTCACACTAGCCAAAGATAACATATACCAAATTACATTTACTGTGGGGTCCAAAAATCTAAGACCACTCTTGAGAATGCTTCTATTTTAAATTCTCTAGTTCTCTATCTTTGAAATTTCTATCTATCTATCTA
>JAZGTK010012296.1:0-15029 GCA_036877625.1 Ambastaia sidthimunki
TCAATAAATGATAATATGACTAACTGTAAAATACTATGATTAAATGATTTTATTTCGTTAATATTTGCGATATATATTTAACTTATTGTTTACATGTTAAAGGTGGATAACTTCAGGGGGCGGCGCCCCAGCGCCCCCTATTGACCGGCCGCCACTGGCAGGAACATAATCGATGGCATAAATACAGTATTTAACATGAGTTTGAATGTGATTGGTTGATTCTGAACACTGCTGCAGGTTATTTTCATTTTTTTCCTAAATGATTCTTATGGTTTTTAATATATAGGGTTGCAGTTTTACAATAAAGGTGGAACAGGTTATGATCTGATTTATTTTATTTTATTTTTTTTTACATTGTAAAACTCAGCCATTTTTAACAAGAGTTTCATATCCACTGTAACCTGTAATGTTGCTTTATGCTGCATTTAGGGCTTGACTTACTTAAACAAATGAAACCACCAAGAGTCATCAAGACCCACCTGCCCATTCAACTAGTGCCTAAAGGATTCTGGGAAAATAAATGTAAGGTAAGAGGTCAGTTAGAATGACAAAGTACCCGGACAATTATTGCAAAGTCATACTTACCATCATTTTCCTGCATGGCAGGACATAAAACAAATTGCTGTGTTTCTAAAGCGTATTGTTGAGTGCTATAAACATGCCACACAGAACCTCAAATCATCTTTCAACTACATCATGACCACTCTAACTTTTTAGGTCATTTATATGGCCCGAAATGCTAAGGACAATCTTGTGAGCTACTTCTACTTTGATCAGATGAACTTAACCCAGCCGGAACCAGGACCTTGGGATGGATACATTCACAAGTTCATGAAGGGACAATGTGAGCGAAAACTGCATCTACTCTAAATCTTTTTAGGTTTGCCCAGCATCCCGTCAACATTTAGTGTAATATATTGCTTCAGCTGAGTGAAGAGCTTGTTTGAAACAGATGTGAAATGAAGTGCTTCATCTAGAATTATAAGCTACTGTGTTTTTGTGCTGTAATGTCTTTACAGTGGGCTGGGGGTCCTGGTATGATCATGTGAAGGGTTACTGGAAGGAGCAAAAGGAAAGGAATATTCTCTACCTCCTTTATGAGGACATGAAAGAGGTAATGCAATGTATCAGTTCATGCTATTGTCCTATAATGTTCTATTAACGTTAATGAACTCTTATGAGATGTTTATTTATTTAAGAATCCTCGTAAGGAAATTGAGAGGATCATGAACTATCTGGACCTGTCTCTTTCTGATGATGTCATAGAGAGGATCGTGCAGCTGACGTCCTTCAACATCATGAAAGACAATCCAATGGCCAATTACTCATATATCCCAAAGCCTGTGTTTGATCAGTCCATTTCTGCCTTCATGAGAAAAGGTAACTTGTCATTTGACTCTTTAAATGTTTTGAAAGGACGAGGCACATAACTCTACTGCCATATAACAATAATGATGTAATTCTCATGCATAATTACAAGTAACAAGGTTCAAGTTGACATTATTTATGTAAAATATATGTAAATACATATATTTCTGTTTGATATGTTATTTCATAATAGACAATGTTACCTTGTGCGTTTTCTTTATTAACATTAATGTTTTTTTTTAAAACACAGAAAGGCATAAACCCATTAGCATTAGTAGGGAGAATCCATTAGCTAGGTTTATTAGGACAAAGACAGGGTTGTAAAAAAAACCCAAAAGCACAGTACAAAATGAACAACAGTCCAACACAAAGACAAATCATTCAATCTGGAAGTTGTACACGACTTTCCAAAGAAATGAGAGAAATGAGATTCTTTATATACTGTGAGTCATAAATTCTAGATTGGGTTCAAGTAAAACAGGAAAGTTATCATTTGAACGGTGGCGCCCCCATATGGCGGGCGTGAGGAATGACGGTTCGATAGCAGATGTGACAGCGCAGTAGAATGAAGTCCAACCTTTTGGTTGTTTAAAAGCTGCAATGCTCACAGGTCAAGTCGTAGTCAGATTACCAGACACTTTTATTGCAGATTTATTTGCATGTGTTTGTTTACACAGGAGAGGTTGGTGACTGGATTAACCATTTCAGTCCAGCTCAATCCCAGATGTTTGATGAAGATTACGCAAAACAAATGAAGGACGTGGATGTTCCTTTTCGCTTTAAAATCTGATATGATTTTTAAGTCAGAGTGACAAAGTGTGACAAAATAATCAAAACACACTCAGAACATCTCAGAACAAACATTGCACTGTTTTATCATGATTTCATTCTGTAAGAGCAATATTAAATTAATCATAAATTAACATTGTTCAATGTGAAACCTGATAAAAATGTCAGAAAACATTTTTCTGCTGTATGTTAAAAAAGTGTTAGAAACCTTACAAATTAATTTACTTACAGAATCTTAAACAAAGTTTAAATAGTTTTCAACTTTATGTATTCGATATATAGAAAGAATGTAAATTTCTTTCAGCTTTATCATCTGATTCCGTATTATTTTGTGCAACTTTTGATGAGTTTGTGATATGTTGTTATATTACACATGATGTTATTGTATGAAATAATCTCAAATGTTTGAGACAAAATAAACAAAACACACAGATCACACACTGGAAAGTTTTCTGATTGATTGATTTTTATTTTGATAAATACAGTCCAATCCATTAAAAAACAAAACTAATTAAATTTCTGATTAAAGGAAATAGTTTAGTGACTTTGGTAGACTGCTGACTATTTTAAAGACTTTGTCTATGCAGGTCAAGCAGTGCTGCACCAAAATATTATTCTCCTAAAACAGGTTCATACTATAAACAGCCAATAATTTGAAGTGTTCATTGCTGACATGTATTAAAAAGCAGGTCCAGTAAAAGTTTTTATTCTGTTTCTAAGTTGCAATATGGCCGAAATCTTTAAAGTGTTAAAGGTTACCCATTAAATTACCCAAAAGTTTGTAAAAAAAGTTGGTCGTAGACCTTTTAAAATTGTTCAGAGCCCTCTCACGTTATGGCCAGGTTTTTAAATATTTTTTGGGGTGGGGGGCAATAAAGGCCCACCACGCCAGACTGTGTTGTGGTGTTTTATGTTTTGGGTGTCAGGAACTGCCCTTAAGAGTGGGGATTCTGTTATGTTTGGTTTTGTTATTGTGTCATGTCTTTTATTTTGTCACATTTTGTAGTTCATGTCCCTGGTCTTTGTAGTCTTTAGTGTCACCCCGCACTGATCGTATCCAGATGTCTGGTCCATAATTTAGCATTTATTATTTAGCATTTTGGTTTCATGTTTCACAGTCCATGTTAAGTTTCATTGTTCATGTTATGAATTATGCTCATATTGGAAAGTATACACTACTAATAATACAATATAAAGAGCTGTAAATACAGCAACTGGCTCCTCACTAAACAGTCTCTTTTCAAAGCCAAATAAAAGTCATATTTTTTCATGATTTTTTTCAAATATGCAGTTATTAAATATTTTTGTCGCCTGACTTGTGATACGAATAAAAGCTTCTAGGAAGAAATTATGGTGTAGCATAAAAATGTGTGCGGATGTATAAAAGCAGGAAAAGATGTTGCAAGACAGTGTACAATTTAAACAAAACATGTTTTAATACATTTATTAGTCATTTTAAGAATAACATAATCCATCATTCAAACACTAATTTAGAAAGGTTGACCTATATAATAATTTCTCTCTAAACAGTTGTTTCTGAGTTTTTTTAATCATTTTTCCTCTCAGTCGTGAACGGGCTGATGGAAGCTCCTCTGGATGTTAAACGCTCTCTTTTTCTTTCCGTTATCATCCCTTCATTCTCATCACCATCTCCCGTTTCTTTCACTCCCTCCTTTTCATTTTAAGCTTTAGCTGTAATTCAAAGAGAAGTTTTAATGAGTAAATGTCGATTGCTGATCATTAAGAGGAAATGGTAAGCAGCACCGTGATTGGTTATGGTGTCTTATGACATCATACAATCGTGTTAGTGCCATTCTACAACAACAATCATGTTAGTGCCTTTCTATGTTTGCAGTATGATGAAAAAAATGATATCTTTAACAAATAAACATGCACACATTTTAACTTTGTGTAAATAACAGAAATGTATTTCTCATGCAAGTGAACATTTATTGTGTTTTTGTTTTACTGCAGTTAGCATAAAGGACTAGTTATAGAACATAACTTGTAACTAATCTCATCTGCATACATTTAAATATGGCATGTTGCCTAAAGTTCACCGAATTTTTATAGTGGGGAAAATACTGCTTTACTGCACCTCTTACCTACACCACAGACATCATCCTTGACAGATCACAACCCTGTTCTAAACCTTAATGATACTGTCAGAAAAAGCAAACGTGGAACAAAAAGTTGAAGCAATCGTGGCATTCCAAATTATCTACCACACTTTCCATCACACACTCTGCGTCTTGTGTTTTACATGAATTCTGGCTGAGGAGTTGAGGTAATAACCGATTCAGCTACCAGTTAAGGCTCACAAGTCATGCACCACGGTTAAAATGTTTGGAGTTCACAAGAGCCCAGTGTGAGGAACAGGGAGAAATGTGGTATTAATTCATAATCTAATTGTAAAACAAAGTTATTTAGTTTTTTTGTTTAAATGGCAGCATGGGTATGTTTTGTTGACGTGTGTTTTTCACTGTTGCTTCATGAAAATGATATAAAGGCATCTTGTCCACAAACATTTTCTTAATGCTGGTTGAAAATCTGTTCGCACCCTGATAGCAATCACGAAGCAATATGTTCTAAATATATTTACATATAAATACATCGCTGAAAATATATTTATATTAACCGAACATTTCTAATGTTGCAAAATAATGTAATAATAATAAAATGTCTGTTTTTCATCTACCCAGGTTCTGCTTTGGCTTAATAACAGTCTCCCAGGTGAACTACAGAACATTTTCTCTTAAAGCAACACGACCCACTAAGAGATGCACAGATAAATATGAACAGTTACACAAACATGTATACAGACAGACACAACACAACGCTGCAGGACGGGAATGTCGGATACCTTGTTTTTGTTACTTGAAAACTGAGGGGAGGGGGACGGGTTTAGGCTGGAAGTGAATAGAGCATGTTAGTGTGAAATCAATGAAATGAGTGAGTGTTTAAAGGAATGAAAGGAGGCAAGAATGATGGGTAGAATGAATAGATAAATAGATAGATAGATAGATAGATAGATAGATAGATAGATAGATAGATAGATAGATAGATAGATAGCATTATTTTATTATTTTATTTAATATTTATTTAACATTTTATTAAAATCAAGGAACAAATTAGAAGCAAACAAAAGAAATTATTCATTTTGGTTAGAATAAATGGTTGCATTGGTTAAATTATTTATCAAATGTTACGCAAGTGTCAGCGTAGATTTTGAATTGTGTGCACACATGCTTGTTTGAGAACTTACCTTCCAGGTAGTTGCGAGCGACAAACTTCAACACTTCATCAATGAGGATGACAGGGAAAGATAACTTCAGCACCACCATCCACTGATCAGTATTCAAGTGAGTCAACTTGAAGATCATCTGGAAAGGAAAAGGAAGGTCAGTGGACAGATTTCAAACGTAAGGAACAGGAATGAAGAAA
This sequence comes from Ambastaia sidthimunki, assembly GCA_036877625.1. Taxonomy (NCBI): domain Eukaryota; kingdom Metazoa; phylum Chordata; class Actinopteri; order Cypriniformes; family Botiidae; genus Ambastaia; species Ambastaia sidthimunki. Next base: position 5,602 of record JAZGTK010012296.1, read on the forward strand.
TGAAGATGAGACACATACAGGCAGGGGGTCCACATAGATGATCATGAAGTGGAGGGACATGGAGAGGGTCATGGCGGACACCAGCCAGAAATTACTCCATGGGGGCATACGCAACAGAGACTGGTTCTCAGACAAACTACAGAGAAATTACAGTACAAACACAGGGAGACACTTATTGCCACCATAAGAATCAATTGCCATCATCCCTTTTGCAAAATCTAGCTCAGATTTTAAAGCATTATAGACACACTGCTGATGCAAAGGCTGTTAAAACAGCAAGCACCAAAATAACACAGCCTTATTAAAGACCTTGTGATCTTTTTTGTGCTCATTAGTGCATTATGTCTTTACTTTAGGAACATGCTAAAGCCAAATTCTGTTGGAATTAATCAGAATTCTTGGATGAATCTCCTGGGCATTTTGTGTGAAAGTACTATTTCTGTGGTTTGCCAAAAATATTTTATTAGCAACTTACTAGAGCTTTTCAAATCAGTCATTTCAGAGCTAATGATTTACAGAGGCTACAACTTGATTGTATGACAATATCAAATAGAAAGTATGACCTGTTCAGGGCATTACACATCTCGATTGTCACCAAGACAGACAGAGCCATGGTCATGGGTGGAGCAGCCTCAAACACCTCACACTCAATGCCAGTGAAGTCTTCATTCTCATCATGACACTGCATGAAGTGAGACTATAGAAGAGACCAACAGACGGAGATCAGTTACCGGGAATCAACAGAAAAAACCTTCATTGAGATGAAGATCATTGAGATCATTGAGATGTTGCTCACCAGCTGATGGTATGTGACCTGAGGACCCTCCTCATCATACAGGAACCAGTAGGCAGCAGCAGCCACGGTGGCGGCACCCACGTATCCTGGTGACAGTCAGTTTATAATACCACCAAAACATACACCAAAAACGTGAGTTAGGAGCTATTGGACAAGATGATGAGGATACCCACCACCAATGGCCATGTATCTGAAGAACAGCCAGCCAGAGATGAGAGGCTCTTTGGGGGAGCGGGGGGGCTTGCCCATGATGTCAAGATCGGGGGGGTTGAAGCCCAGAGCGGTGGCGGGCAGACCGTCCGTTACCAAGTTCACCCACAGCAGCTGAACTGGGATCAGAGCCTCTGGCAAACCAAGAGCAGCAGTCAGGAAAATACTGAAAGAGAAAAGAAGTGTCATGTGTCAGTACATAAGATATCAAACAAGGCCATCAGGTGTTCAACATGTGACAATCAGCTCTGTCATGGATTCTCACCAGACGACCTCTCCAACATTGGAAGAAATCAGATAACGGATAAACTGCTTCATGTTGTTATAAATAGCTCTGCCTTCCTCAACAGCGGCCACAATGGAAGAAAAGTTGTCATCAGCAAGGACCATCTCAGAGGCTGACTTGGCAACGGCAGTGCCAGAGCCCATGGCAATGCCAATCTCTGCCTTCTTCAAGGCAGGGGCATCGTTGACTCCATCACCAGTCTAGAAGAAACAAAGGTCTCAAAGTTCTCTAAAGTAAGATCATTTCACAAGGTATCAATAATCTTGCCTCATTAAACATGTTTAGGTATATAAATGATGATATATTTGTCTCACCATTGCCGTAATCTCATCATAGCCCTGCAGAAACTCAACAATCTTAGACTTGTGGGAGGGCTCAACACGAGCGAAGCAACAGGCCCTGCGGACAGCTTCACTTTGCTCAGAAGAGGGCAGGTCATCAAACTCACGGCCGGTGTAAGCCTTGCTAGTCACATCCTCATCCTCAGCAAAAATGCCAATACGACGACAGATAGCCACAGCAGTACCCTTGTTGTCACCTGAAGATTTTATTCAGATTAAATTGGTTGACAGATCTTAGAGGTTGAATCAGTAGAAGATCAAAGGGTTGAAAGAGACTGATGAAAGGGTGGAAAATAGGAGAGATGTGGAGTGGAAATGTCTACCTGTGATCATTATAACACGAATGCCAGCATCCCTGCACAGCACAATGGAGCCAGTAACCTCTTTACGGGGAGGGTCCAACATACCAACACAACCAACGAAGGTCAAATCAGTCTAAGAAAACAGCAAAGAAGCAAGACAAAGAATATTACATTTTACACCCTGTATGTGGATCATTTTATGCAGCTAAAACTTCTTAGTTACCTTTATATAACATGCCTGGTACAGTATATATAGTATATTGTGTTTTGGATGGACTGATATTTATGGCAGGGATAATACCTGGTACAGAATAAAGTATACACTATTTAATGTTTACCTCATAGTCAGCAAATTTAGTAGAGTCCTCAAGATTCATTTCCTCAACCTTCAGGGGATGGTCACGAGTGGCAAGGGCCAAACAACGCAGGGTATCACGGCCGGTACCCCACTCCTTAATAATGGCCATGATTTTATCCTTCACGATGCCGGTCAAGGGCAGGCGGGTAGAGCCCACACGCACGTAGGAACACCTGTCAATCACACCCTCTGGAGCTCCCTATTATCAGAGCAGTTGAAAGTGAGGTACAAGCAACAAAGAAGTAAAACAAAGAATGGTATTAATATGATGCTTCAATGTCTCTCATTTGTGTTGGTATACTATATAGTACTGAATTAATACATAGTACCCATAAGGTCTTTAAGGAATAATGTTCAGGAAGCCATGGAACTTTTTTGAAGGAACTCTACGAAGGTGAAATGATGACAGCATACCTTCACAAACATTTTGCAGCCTGCATCACCTTTGGCTGGGGTACAATACACAGACATGGATTTCCTGTCACGGGAGAACTCCAGAGTAAAGTTCTTTTTCATTAGCTGCTTCACAACCTACACAAGACAACGATGGAGTCACAAATGAGTTACAGTGACATGTTTAGCGCTCACATTACCTCCATGTTACTAGTGTTTTTAAGAAGGTTCCCCAAGTACTTACACTGCAGCAGGCATTGGCTCTCTCAACCTTGGACAGGTTGTTGACGTTGGTCTTGAAAACATTCATCTTCTCTACTAAACAGCACAAAGCAGTCTCAGTGGCCTCACCAACCTTCTCATAGATTTTCTTGGACTGTCACAGACATCACAACAATGGTTTTCATTAGAAATCAATAATACAGGATGAAGAAGTTACGTCTGAAGGAACATGCGGTACCTCATTGTAGTCGAGGGAGGAGTCATTGCACAGGGCACAGATGGTAGACAACTCAACCAAACCGTCATACTGACTGCAGTCAACACGAGCACCCAACTTTGAGCTGAAAGAAATATACCAGTTGGATTACATGTATGACTAGTAGGATTGCAAAACTTACCGCTAGTCTCTTAAAAAAGCATTTTAGGAGAAAACGTTGGATTGTGTACTTACACCTCACCCTCAGGGGTGTACTTGGAGCCGGAGATATCATAGCAGTCAAGTTCAACGTGATCACCATCAATTTTGTCAATGATGAACATCTGTAATGATACACATGGAAGTATTACAACACCCAAAAATCCCACATCACTTTTAAACAGTAAATAATATGTCAGTATTAACTGTAGCGTTATTTAGTGGTTGTAGGTATGTGCTTGTGGCCGGGTTTCTGAACACATACTTTGGTCACACACATCTGGTTGGTGGTCAGAGTGCCAGTCTTGTCAGAGCAGATGACAGAGGTGCAGCCCAGGGTCTCCACAGAGGGCAGAGAACGGACAATGGCATTTTTCTTGGCCATACGTCTGGTACCAAGAGCAAGACAAGTAGTGATGACAGCAGGCAAACCTGAAGAAATAAGATAACGATACTGTGATTAACGATAGAATAATATCTGCCATTTATACATCAAAAACTGTGGAACAAATGTTTTAGATTTAGTAACTAACATGGGTGATTGTAGGATTTCACAGCTGTTTTTACTGGACAGTAGCGTGTTGATATGGCCTTGTGTGCGAGAGGCTGTGAGTTTGAATCTTGCATGACTAACATTTAAATTTTATTTTTTTGATGTCACTGGACTTTCACTGCTACAATATGTCTTCTTTGACTGGGTCAGCCTAGACTGATTACTGGGAGGGATAATCCTTAATGTAACAAATTTAAAAGATTAACGTGGCTGCTATTTGTGCAAACATAAAAAAAGATCACAATCACAAATTTTTAAGGGGGCTGAGATGTAATAATGTAAGTTGAAGTGTTGACAAAAAGTAAATGTGGTCAACCTTCACCATTTGAAAATTGACACCTAAAAGATTTTATAATGAACCTTGGGGGAAAATGAATGTGTTTTGCATGCGTTATCATGCTCACCCTCGGGTATGGCAGCCACAGCAAGAGCGACGGCAATCTTGAAGTAATACACAGCGCCACGGATCCAGGATCCACCGTGGACGGGGTCATTGAAGTGGCCGATGTTGATCATCCAGACAGCAACGCAGATCAGAGAGATAACCTTGGAGAGCTGCTCGCCAAACTCATCCAGCTTCTGCTGCAGAGGGGTCTTCTCCTGCTCGGTGGCAGCCATCTGGTCACGGATCTTACCAATCTCAGTGGACACACCGGTTGCAATGGCAACACCAATAGCTTTGCCAGCAGCAATGTTTGTACCCTACAGTTTGTAGATAGCAGATAAACAGCATAAGTTGATTTACCTACATAGGACATGTTCCTGGATCACCATCTTGGCCCTAAAGCAACACTGCTTTAATCAGCTTTTAAACATTTCAGGGTTGGGTTATGGTTAGGTCAAGGGAAAATTATGCTAGAAAATGATTGTTTTCAGGACTAGTTGGGGACGATAGGCTATGTTTGACACAGAAGATGCTGATCCAGGAACACAAGGACAATAAGCTGTTTACAATTAATTAAACCACTGTCAACACAGCAGGAAGAAGGTATGGATGAAGACTCACAGAGAACAGCATGTTCTTCTTGTCCTGGTTGACAGCTCTGAGGTCGGGAACCGGATCAGTGTGCTTGATCACACTAACAGACTCACCTGCACAAAGAGTTCATCTCAGAATTACAAAATCAAGATCAATTCATGAGGACAGATTTGTTCTGGAGGATCATCTGACTGTGGTAGATCAGGTAAGATACTAACCGGTCAGGATGGACTGGTCAACACGAAGAGTGGTTGAACGGATAGCAGTAATCCTAATGTCAGCAGGGACTTTGTCACCAACTGAAGAGGAAAGAGGAAAAGGTTTTTTTTAAATATGGCAGCATAATGGAGACAAACATTTTATGGATATTTCTAAAATACACAAAGTTTCATTAGTTTCTCTCTCGTCAGTCACTCGCTTCCCAAGATAGACTGACACCAATTCACCAAAGACGAGGCCATCTAACCTTTCAACCTGTAGCATCTTTCATGTCTGCCTAGCTTCTTTGCTTAAATCTTAACATTAAAGACAATAGTGTAAAATCAATTTACTGTAGCATAAGACAGAAGTGAGAAATACCAAATGGAATATTAGCATCTTGCTTTCTTTACATACTTCAAAGTATATAAAATATATTGTCTACTTTTTATAAGCAGTACGTGAAGTCTGCATTATGGTATTTCAAACACTGTATGCTACAAACTGTTGTCACTTGACCTCATTTCATTGTGCCATCTGGTTGTTATCAAATATTTAAAAAAACGTACTCAAATATCACATTGGAGGATTTAGGCAATGTGCTCCAGTAGTATACTGTACATTTTGCTTGTAGTAGGTAATTAGGGTATTGCAACGTAAAAACATACTGCTAAAAAATAAGTAGATCAACTACAGAAATTAAAGGGACAGACTTACCAGACACCTCCACAATGTCACCGGGGACAATCTCTCTGGCCTTGATCCTCTGCACACTCTTTCTGTCAGAACGGTAGACCTTTCCCATCTCAGGCTCGTACTCCTTCAGAGCCTCAATAGCGCTCTCAGCGTTACGCTCCTGTACGAGAAAATGAGTCACGCATTCATATATTTAATTGATAAAATCTGTGTGATAAAGTAACTGTGTTTTACCTGCCAGACACCGACGACAGCATTGGCAATAAGAATGAGCAAGATGACAAAAGGCTCAACGAAAGCGGTGACTGTCTCCTCACCTTCCTCAAACCAAGCCAGGACCTAAAACAAAGATACATAGAAACACAAGATGCATATTACTTATGATTCATATTCAACACAAACTTTATAACAGATGACCTCTGAGGCAGACTATAATTAGCATTTGGCACTTTAAGAATAAAGATTGTGTTGTGTGGTATTTGTGCAACAGCAGTAAGCAAACATGGTCCATAAATTATCTATAAAAGATATAAAAACATTTTTATAAGGCGTTTCTCAATATGAAATGATTTTACAAAAGTCTTTATTTAGAAATCTGGAATTATAAAAACGTAAGATGCGAGCAGTATATTAATGTTTTGGAGATCAAAATAAATATATTGCATAAGTACATTTGCTTGAGTTCTTATGTTGAAAGGTTAATGAGTTATGGGGTCACTGGGCCCATATTAAATGTCATTTATAAAGATGAGAAATATTATATTTCTACAGCATGATGCTGGTCATGAGAGTTCCTCATTTTTCTTTTTGTGCAACACACTTTAAGCAGACATAAATAAGCCATCAAACACCTTATTACAAAATATTGTTGCACAACAGACCTTTTCCTTATATCCACCCTAACTTCAGTTGCTCTCCTACATCTCTCCTGACCTTTCCCTGAGGATAGAGTTTCTGTCTTGAGTTCTTAAAATAAACCTCTTCTCCCTCTCACCCTTCTTCAGAGCTCCTCAGTATTTTCCTTCTAAGGCCATTGGAACAGCTGGCCGAGACACACAGAGGAGGGGCTAAGACATTAATACCCCCTCATTCATCTCTAACCCCCCAACACACTTCTTACGCATTTTCACCCTACGGACGCTTTCCAACTCAGAAAGCAACAGAAAATTGACACCTTGAGTGTGGCCTTCTCACATAATAAGATAAGAAGATTAAATACTGAATATAAGTCTATAGGAAAGTATATCTAATGCAACGGAGAGTGTCTCAATCATCATAGAGTTTTACTTTTAAGTGTTAAAGTTGATGCTGTTAGTGCTGACAGTGCTGTGTTCTAACTACATATCTTGAGCACATTAAGTGCATAACACCATAGATGCGTATGGTTTAAGTTACACTGTTTAGTGCACATAGCAACCAGCACTATACAGTTGGTTACAAGACCTGTACGGTTTGAACGAGTGCACTACAGGAGCAATGCAACGGTTGTGGGTTCGATTCCCAGGGAACACACGTAGTGATGAAATGTATGACTTAAATGCACTGCAAAAGTTGCTATGAATAAGTGTCTAAATTCATGAATTTAAATATGCTGAGATGATACTTTTCTAATATAAACCTTCTTACAAGTTTTTGTAAAATTGAGTTGATATATGTTACGTACAAAACATCTTCTGCGTCTTTTTTATAGCTTAGAAAATGTGTTCTATCTATTCTAACGCCAACAAACATAATGTTATTAATGGCATTTGCACAAATGTGTTGTATCTGTGGATTACCATCAAGTTGTGTTTATCAGTTGTTCTTGACTTACAAAAGAGATGCAGGCAGCCAGCAGCAAAATTCGGACCAACAGATCCTCAAACTGCTCAACAATCAGCTCCCAGATGGACTTTCCTGAAAGAAAGAGGAACTTCATCATCTATTGATAACACAGTGATGGGTTAATGTAGCTACACAATTTCAGTGCAATATTGTTACTGTATTAGCGAGATGTTCTTACCCTCTTCAGCTGGCAGCTCTGAGAATCAAAGTTCATAGAGGAAACAGAAAGAAAGAAGAAATATATATTTATTACGAAGTTACTTTGGCACATGCTAGAAACTATGATAGCATTTTTCTTTCTTGAATTATAATAAATGATTTTTTTGAGTGCATTTGCAACCAAAAGACCAAAAACAGACCATAAAATACACTTTACCTACTGTAATGTACATATGATTCAGTGTATTGTTAAGACTGAATTATACAGTCTGTAATGTTTGGTATGAAGTGTTGAATGGACAAACTTGTAAAATATATTATGACAATAAATGACTGTTAAAAAAAAGTACTTAAATGCCAGTTGTGATGTTCAAATGTATTTTCATATATTTATTTCATGTGTTTTAATGTTCGCAATAAACATACACAACATGCTATTAAATAAACCATTACTAATACATTTAAAACAGTCATTTTAAACCTCCTTTCTAACAAGTTCCTAACACTTTAAGTAAAAAGCGCTTGTGCGTTTCTCTCGTACATCACAGCAACATATCTGATCTCCTGGGCCAACTTCTGCCAGCATTTAAGAATCTGCCCCCCCCATCTGCCTGAAATACTGCTCATCTAATAAGACGTCTCAAATAACCAACCAAGGCCCCTTGTGCCATCACCTGTCTTTCTTCCCTCTCTGCCTCAGGCTATTTTCAATCTCTGCTGGTCAGCTTCTGCGCAACAACCTGTTGATTTCACTTCAGAGGAGTCTGAAGATTTCAGAACACACTAAAACATCCATTATGCACCCAAAGCCAACATATGAGCTCAATGCTGCCTAGGCTCTATGCAATTGTGTTTACCATTATCAATTGTGTTCCAAAATTCAGCCCAAAAGCTGAGCTGTTTCTAACGTTCAGAAAGTTCGTAGTGTTTCGTTGATCTCACCATTATAGCCAAACTTGGCCAGGTTCTTCTTGAATTGATCAGGGGAAAGGCCAGTGGTCTCGTTAACCCCAAAGTAGGCCAGGCAGTCGCCCGTAGACTTGGCGTGGGCGTCCTCCATCCTTTCAGGAGTGAAGGAACTTCAGGAGTGAGCTTTGATAAACGGGTCTATCCGTTCTTCTGCTGATTGTATCTATTGCTCTTGTTGTTCTCTGTACTACAAAATCTGTCCCCGTTACTTGGACCCCCTCCTCGCAGGAGTGATGGACTGACAGAAAGAGCGAATATATTCACAGTTGTGAAGCGTTTTATACTGCTGCCAGCTGCATCATTGGTCAAAGCTGTCTATCGCCACACCCCAGAATTCCAATCTGTTGCATATGGCTGTGCAGGGCAGGGTCATAATCAAGGGGTTGGATGTCTACCCCGTCTTTGACTTGAAGGATGTAGGGGGTAATGGGGTGGGCATGGAGCATGAGGGTGGATACATGAGGGGCACCTGCTGAAATGAAAAGCTGATCTGTTTTTGGAACATGCATGGTCAGTGGAATAAGGAGAGGGGAGAAGGTGAGAGAGTGAGAGACAGAAGAAAGTGAGTGATGGGCCAAATGGCCTCAGATGTGGGGAGGGGGTGTACAGAGGTGCTGGTGGGTTAATTTGGTACAAGCCTTAAAGGAGTGTGGTTACATAGGGGCTTAAACAAGTGAGTGCCACACTGAGATCCACACTTTGGTTTGGCATAAACCAGAACATTCAA
>JAZGTK010012297.1:0-15029 GCA_036877625.1 Ambastaia sidthimunki
AAGAACAGGAGATCTGCACAATGTTGCAATGACTAGTGTTCAGTGAAGTTGCAGAAATCTGACGTTTACTTGCAACACAAGTAACTGAAACGCATAAAAACAGACGTCAACTCTTACATCACTGTGACAAACGCATTTACTTCGTAATAAACTGTTAGTTACTAAAACAACAACAAAAACAAGTGTTCATGTACACAAACATACACATAGCTAATCTACCCATCCTGGTTTTGGCTAACTACATCAACTGAAATGCTACCCTTCTTCGAAGTTCGCAATATACACATTTCATCACATGAAAGTTTTTTCTCAGGTTACAGGAAGTTCAATGGCAAAAATCTGTCGCTTCAGACAGAGTATAAAGGTGGTTGCTGGAATTACAACAAAGGCACAAGTGACTAAAAAAATCGTTCCCCGCTCGCATTGGTAAGGTGCTGCTCTTAGGATCAGAAACACAAGTAGGCTACACAGTTTTCAGTTGTGATTCTTGCTACAGGAACCTAAAGACTACAAACAGTCCCTAAACATTTTAATTTGATGATCATATAAGATCTTATCTACATAAGCCAGAGAGTGGAAAAGTTCAGACATACAACAGACAAAGTCCTGATGTTCCACAGCATGAGTCTAATGAGAGCAGAAGGATGGGGAGCAACATCTAAAATCCCACAGCGACACCACAGCGGTCCATACAGGTTTAAAAACAGGAAAAGACCCAAATGAAATGCTTGGAGTTTTGTTTTGGCAACACTGATTTGTTGACAGGATGGCACACAGGTAAAAAACAAACCAACACCTGGCACAGATTCTCAGTGTTCAGCAGTCTGTGTGTATTCTGTGCTTGTAGACGCAGCTTGTTCAGAGACAGCGGCTAGCGGCTGTTTTTCATGGCATCCTTGGCAGCCAAAATGAGAGGAGTGAGACTGGAAAGAGGTTTAGCCAGCTTCAGGAAGGGATGCTAAAGAAAACAGAAGTTTGATCAATGCAATCATGCAAGGAACAAATTCTTACTCTTCTCCCAAAAATATCACAAGAAAGGTTTGTTGGTTGGCTTACCTGCAGAAGCTCTTTGCTTCCGCCCCTTTTCTCTACGTCCATTTCCAGGCAGTGACTTAGGAAATCTCGGAAAATGGGCGACAGCTTCTCTGGACTCTGCAGCTCTGGGGTTCCGTTGGTGGCAATCAGATAAAGCGCCTAGTGGAGAAAGTGTTCAGAGTTAAAGTGTGTTCACACTAAGATATTCCACGTAACGTTGTTGGCTGGTTGTGGGTTGCAGATCATGCAGGCTCTACTAAATGCGCTCTTTGCCAGTGTTTGTCACTCGTGTTGGTGTCAGATCAAATTGCCATGAAACTAATCAGACTTCCTGGTTGCTTTGTCGCTGCAAACTGTCAGTGTTACTGCCCCTTTAAGAAAGCAATGAAGTAAACATGTTATACAAATGACATCAGCGCACCCTCAGAGGATTCTCGTTCAGGTACGGCGGCTCGCCCTCCACCATCTCAATAGCCATGATGCCCAGAGACCAGATGTCCACTTTGGGTCCGTATGCTTTTCGGGTCACGACTTCTGGAGCCATCCAATAGGGCGTTCCCACCATAGTGCTCCTCTTACTCTGTTCAGGAGTGATCTGAGCACAGAATCCAAAGTCAGCTGCAAACAGAAGAAATAAAGATGGGTTACGAAGTGGACAGCGAGAAGGATTTTTACACATCACAATTAATATTTGTCCCATGACCTTATCTAACATGATTAACCTAAAGCATCAGAGTTTCCAGCTGTAAAGCAAGAGGGTGTAGAACAGAGAACATACTGAGTTTGACAGATCCATCCATTCCAAGAAGCACATTGTCACTCTTGATGTCTCGATGAATGACCTGATTAGCATGCAGAAATTCCAGCGCTTGCAGACACTGTGAGATAAACGTTAAGAGGAAGTGCATTAGTTAAGCATCTTTCTTACTTCCTGTTAACACTTTACAGGCTGAATTTAAAACACAGCTCGTATGTGTTCATCAGGATTCAGTTCTGCACCAGAATTTCAAAACTAATTGAAGAAAAGTGACTTTGAAAAGGAAAGTTAACCTCTCGACACACAGCAGCAATCTGCGCCTCGTCCATGCATGTCTCTGTCACCACATCTGTGAGCGACCCACCAGCCAAATACTCCATCACTACAAACAGCTCCTCCCCCACCAGAAAACTGCACCAGACACACGATTAACACCCTCAAACCCACATGATATTAATGATAAACAAGTGTCTCATCAAAGTAGCAGCATCCAGATACTTCAAAGACAACATCAGATGACACTTGCAAAAAAAGTGTCAAAAGATATTTACTCAAAAATATCTCCATCTATCTCGATGTTAACAGTAAATGTGTGATTTTGAATTCAGTGATGTCACCTGTCTAAGAAGTTGACGATGTTTGGGTTCTTCAGCTCCTTCATCACCAGGATCTCATTGATGATCAGCTCTTTCTTGGGCTGCTTCTGGAGGTTGATCTGCTTGATGGCCACCTGACAGACAAAAACATTAAAAATCAGCATAAAACTGCCAGCGTCCTTCAGCCAGTCTCTGCTTCTTTTCTGCATTACCTCTTGTCCAGTAGCCACATCTATGGCCGTAAACACAGTTCCTGAAGCTCTGTGGAGAAACACAACCCTTCATTATCTCAGATTCATCTCCAGTTTTGATGTTAATTATGGTGATTGCCAAGTCAAACATTGGGTTAAGTTTGTTCTCAAATCATCAACCTTTAGTGTACAGAAAAGTGAACGGCATGCTGAAGAAAGGTTAGGAACCACACTTCTATTCCAAAAACATACACTGATGAATTGTGCAGAAAAAAACAAAGGATGTTCATTGTACGTAAAAGTCTATTTTGATTTTGTGTTGTCTTTTACGTACCCTTGTCCAATCTTCTCGTATCGTGTGTATTTTTTTTTGGGATCTCCAATACTGACTATCGTTCCTGTGAGAGCACAAAGAGAGACACAAGCGGGTTTGAATCCTGCTGAGAAGTGAAACAGAGAATCACTCTGATGTTGTGCGCTGACGTACTGAGCTTGTCCATGATCTCCTCATCTGTCATCTTGCCCTTTTTAGGTCTCTGTCGGTCGGTGGCCTTCGACGCGACCTCGCCGTCCGGAGAGGTCACCGGGGGAGGGAGGGGGTCCATTACAGAGGGGCGAGTATATACCTGCCAAATAAGAGGGACATGTGAGACATCAAAACATGACGTTTAAAGGGGCATTTCACTGCTGGACATTCAGCTGCATATGGAGTAGAAAGGTGAAACATTTTATGAAATAGTTTTCATGAAAGCCAGTTTCATACTTTCAGAAATAGCAGTAGTTTTAATACAATACTCAGGTACTAGAATCAAGATTTCATAAGCAATGATATACAACCAAGAATAGAATAACCAAAATAGCACAAAAACAGTGCTGATGTACTGTTGTGTAACACTGTGATGTATGGAAAACAGCTGCATGAATATTCTTTAAAGTTTGTAGTTTTGTGTTCCACACAGGAAACAACATGAGGATGAGTAAATGTTTTTAGTTCTGTGTGTTTATTGTGATGAAGATGGTTCTTACGCTCTTGGTGTGTTCTGGCCGGGGTGCGACTACAGGCGGTGGCGTCTCATCATCGTCTTCCTCATCATCATCAGCCGTTTTGATTGGAGATGAAGGTTCTGGGTTTTTTTTAACAGGCTGTTGGTTTCAGAGACAGTATGTTGTGTTACTCAGTGAGAATCTGTAGAAGAACATCTCCTGATCGTATCATGTTGTTGATACATACCGACTGTTCACCAGAGGGAAATCCATCCTTCTCTAAATAATAAACAGGTGAAGAGAAACGATCAGAAGATCATCTGATACTTCCTCATGATTTCACAGGAAAGAGACATTATATAAAAACCAGAGCACTCACGGTCCAGACCTGAGGAGAAACTGAGGTACTTCTGTCTGCCATTGCCTGTGGAGTCATAGAACTTGAGGACATCTAGTACAGCTTGCGGGTTCTTCTTCTGCTCAGACTTGGTGATGTTGGAGGTCTGCAGTAGCCTCGCCCATTGCTCGGGCATTCCCTACAACACACCAGAGAAACTCAATACTGCTGGTTTCACACTTTCATATGATTGTAAATGATTATTTAATTAAGAGATTTCATTACAGCTGGAGATTAAAACTGAAGTAGTTTTCATTCTTTAACATTAGCTAAGGTGTTGGCCAACATGAACTAGTAATGAACAATATTTTAATTACAGAATTTAATGTAAATACAATTTTTTATTGATGGCTTGTGTTAATTCATAGTACAGTAACTAATATTAACAGATACAACTTTCGGTTTTAAAATGTATTAGTAAATGTTTAACATTAACTACGATTAGTAAATGGTGTAGAAGTATTGTTCTTTGTTAATCAATGCTCAAAAATTTGAACTAATGTAACTTATTATAAAGTAAAATAGTATAGATTTGCAATATTGGTCTTAGTATATGTTAACTTTCGTTATATAATAATAAAAATTTTTCATTGTAATAGCATCTCTTATCACAGCTGTAATGGTCAAGAGTGTATGGACATGATTAAGCCCTGATGATAACATAACATGTACATATAGAAAGTATATGTCCACATATAAGCATATAGATTGAAATGTTTTCCTACGGTAAACTCTCCAGTAACAGCATCAAATCCCACATGGATGGTGTGTTCAAAGTCTGAAGGTGGAGAAATCTCGGGTCTTTCTTTATCTCTGTCTTTCCTTCGACCACCTGCGACATGCATTCCACACACATCACACCTGAACATGAGTTTCACTTTAAACAGTGCGATGACCTCACAGCTGAGTGTGAAAGGACTGACTCATCTCTGTACAGTACGGTAATATACAGTAAACACATCAAACACAATGTGAAGTCAAAACGAAACTAGCTGTTACTTCTAAAACAGACCTGCAGTTGCTACTGTGACACTAAGCAGTTTTATATATCTAAAAAAGTCTGAGCAGTGCTCACTAAAAACAGTGTTGGGGTGGTCTATGCTCAGTGTTGCTATGCAAAATGTGCTGGTGTTTCAGAAGTTTCTAAGTGCCGGGCACGCTGGTTACCCAGGGTATTTTTTGGACACTCACCCTTCTCAGCTCCTGAGAAGATGGAGATGATTTTGTTGCGAGGTTTCCTCTCCTCCGGCACTGAGGGGAGGGGCTTGGAGCTGTGATTGGCAGAGAGGGTGTGGTCCTTCCCACCCCCGCTGAAGATAGTGCTGCTCATCCTGACGGGCGGCGCGGGTGGCTTGTCCTCCACGTCCCCATTATCACACATGATCCCGAAGAAAAGGGTGGAGGAGAGAGAGAAATAAAGGAGGAGTGGGTTGAGGAAGAACGGATGGAGCGGAGCAGGTGGAGAGAAAGACAAGACAGAATTAGAGCTGGAGAAGAGAAGAAAAAAGCGAAGGAGAAGCACAATGGAGATGGAGAGATGAGCGATGCGGACATCACGCTTTAGCAGGACAAACTCCCATCAACACAAAACATGAGAGCTCGACTGATGTGGATTTTTTTGTGTGTAATATATTTTGGGATTTTTGAATACAGATTTTATAAAGCATCCAATAGCTGGTGTAAATGTTTAACAATGTTTAAAATAATGTTGCTTAACAAAGAATCTGTTATTGACAAACCCATAGCAGTCGACCATAACCCAGTATATAAACCCCTCACCAACAGCGTATAAAGCAGAAAATAGCTAAACCAAAATGACATATGATTATTCAGAAAAAAATACCACAACCTCAGGTTTCCAACATCTCCAAAAGTCCAAAACTCACCTAAACCTTGTAGTAACTAATGACTTTAAACAGCTGACTTCAAATGAGAGTTTTCATTAATACATTCACAAATCAAAATAAGTAATTAACACTTAAACTCTCTAAAAGTGAAAGTAAACATTATTACACGGGTCATTTAAAAGCAATAACCAGTCACGTCTCATTTCACATGATAAACAGTCTGGCCAGTCTTTTCCATCATTAGAAAACATGAGCTAAACTCCACTACACCTGCACTAACTACAGCATTACCCTAACTGCATCACATGTCTGATCTCAGAGGCTTTGCACTAGTATAGTAAGGTCTATAGACCTAGTGATATTAAACAGTTTATCTTTAACCTGTTTATCTTTATTTGCATGTACAGACTGAATTTGCTCCATCAAATCTAGGCCAGCAAGACCAAGCAGCAGAAATGCAGAAGAGACCCGCAACATACACCAGCGAGTTTACATACAGAAACACAACAGAGGCTGCGTCTCAAATGTTAGTGAGCTCCCTAGCTAGACAACATCTTGAAACATTACTGTCACGTTAAAGCGTTCGAAACGAACAATTCTGGGCGTCATAAGTGAGGAATGACGCAAGAAATGCTGTCTAGTTAGGCAGCACACTAGGTTTTGACACACCACCAGAGACATTCGGGTTTGGTCGCCACTCACCTGTGAAACTCAACTCAAAAGTTGACTTTAAACAGCGCGAATGACGCCGTCAGCGGTTTCCTGCGTTCAGTAAGAGTCTGGAGGTGAAGCAGACGCCTCGTCTGATGGTTTGTGTTGTTATTTGTTGGATATTGTGTTGTTTTTGTAGTTTTTGTGTTGGTTTAGGGAAGGGGAGGCGCCCGACAGCGTCTCTTTCTGCCCTCGCCTGCAGCGAACAGCCCGACGACTGTTTCCGGTGCGAGGGGATGATGGGAAACGACTGACAAAATAAAAGTCACGACCCGTAAACCTTTAATTAAATTCAGAATTTATTAACCATATGTTATTTTATTTTTTAAACAGCTGTTTGGTCAGTCATTTGTAGACACATCACAAAATGATATCAGACAATCACATAAATAATATTTTCCCAAATAAGCACAACTTATTTAATGAAACTAACATTGTTTTATTCACAATTGCATATTTACTGTAGTAAAATATTAAGACAATGCAATGGTGGAGTCATTGTAGATGACCTCAAATAAAGTGCATTCAATACAAAGTGCTCACTATACAGAAGAGAGAATTCAGTATAAAATTCATACACCAGTATTGGTTAGTTAGTTTAGTATTAGTCCATTAGTTAGTTAGTTGTCTTTATAAAGTGATTTCAGAGCTGTGGCTGTCAGGACTAAAATTCACCTCAGCAATGAAACAAACAGTGAAGGTGTGTGTGGCATCTCAACTAATATCTCACAATATATACAGAAACAATTCACATTGTTTGCATTGTGTCTCATTCATATTAAAATTTGGATGTTGAAGAATAATGAGATATTGAGGATTATAATGGATATTATGGTCCATTTTTACTTTATTATATTACCTCCAAATTCAAGAACTACAGCTAATGTACAGCTGATATAATCAACTACATGCTTATATTATATAAAGGTATCTGAACCTGAGTTCATGCCGTCACTTCCGGGTGTGACGGGCCGGTTCAGCAGGTGGCGCTGATGAGACATTAAAATCCCGCTGAGCTCATCAAAAGAAGAAACATCAGCGAAGAAAACAATATAAACCCACATCAATAGTCACAAAATACGTTTCATTCTTTTTGTTTAAATAGTCCATTTATTTTCGGTCTCCTGAACTTCATACTTTATGTGAGTCTGAACCTTTAATGATATTTAATAATAGGATGAGAAAGAATCTAGCGACGTTTTCTTGTACAGACTCTGCGCGACGTGTTGCTCCAAGTGTTGCCATGGTTACATGATAGATAGCTAGATAGATAGATGATAGCTAGACAGACAGATAGATAGATGATAGCTAGACAGATAGACAGATAGATAGATAGATAGATAGATAGATAGATAGGCATTTATATACAACAGAATGCATCATTGTTTCACTGGCTGTGTTGATAGTGTCATTGTTTAGGTTTCAGATGTGAGCACCAGTGAAGATGTCAACATTAGCGAAGCGATGTGGAGTGAACTTTGATCCACCTGCGATCGTCCTTATATATGAGAACAAGAACAGCGGCAGCATGAGGAAGAGAGTTATACCTGTCCGACATTTCTCCCAGTACTCAGGTGACACCATTTCATTGAATGCATTCACATTTAAACATGTTTCACTTTTGACTGTATATCTGAATGCATTTGAAATGCTGGATTTGCATCATATATGGTAATAATGATATAATAATGATTATGAAGTGATGGCATCTCTTTCTTCTAGACTGCAGCCGGGCAGCAGAGAGACTGAAGCATCATGTTCGTCACAGCGTTTATCTTGAGTCTGTTTCTCTGGCTCAGTTAGAGAGATTACATCTGATCCTCCGTGATCATCTGCAGGGTCTCAGCCTAGAGGAGAGTCTGGCTGCCCGACGGGCCTCACAGCCCAGCGATGAGGATCTGAATAAACTGAGCGATGAAGAGTTGAACCGCAGAAAGTCCCAGATGAACGAGCTTTTCGAGCGCAACCGTAAACACAAAGATGACCCTGACTTTGTGTATGACCTGGAGGTGGAGTTTCCTGAAAACAGCGTACGGGAGACATGCAGCTGGGACGATCGCTCAGAAGATGACTTCTAGAAGATCAGGAACCTCATTTATTATAATCACATTATGGATCTGTATGATGTTTAGTGATGTTATGAGGTCCTGTAGTTTCATCATGTTAGTTCTATACAGTTGCATGTGCTACAATTTATACTTTTTTGGTTTGGAACCAAACATGATTATTATACAACCATCAGCACATAAGACAGACAGAAACATATGCTGATGTTTAGAACATTTTACATGATGACATCAGCTGATAATTGATTCATGTGTACACAAAAAAATTAAAGAGCTTTAAATCGAATGACTTACAGTGATAAACTGTGCCCACACGCTTTAGTAATCAATAAAATGACACAATTGTTATTTTAGTTTTATATTTGCGTCACATTTCTATAGAATGATTGAACTGAAAACAGCAGTGTAGCGTACAGCAGTGCTAACACTAACAGCACTTTATCTCACTTTGGTTGATCATGTGACATTATTGTGCTGTTGCAATAGTTTCTTTACATCAATAAAATCTGCATCACAAAACTACACAGAACATCATCAGTGCTGAATCTGCTGGAGAAGACCGGCAGATATCATTTAAAACATTCAAACTGCCACAACAGAGGCATGTAGACGGACTGTCTTGTGTGGAAAGCAGTAGTCTTCATTACAGGAGTTGAGTTCTGTCAGAGATACTTGTGAACAAAGTTATCCAAACCGGAATGGGCAGGAATTTGATTGTCCAAACTGAAAAATGTTTAAATGACGGCACTTATGTCCCACAATGTCTGTTCCATGATATCGTTTTTTTTGGCCTGTGCAATTATGTCATTTGATACATTAAAATATCTCACTTGCATTTTAAAGTTTTGCTGTAACAAAAGGCAGAGCTTCTAACTCCAGGCAAAATGGTGGTCTAAAGAAAAGTAGTCACATTGTATTTAAAGTACAAAAACAGCTGAATGCATGTAAAATATTGGCTGCATTCAGCATCTTAGAAGTTTTTGTTCCAATCTTGTAGAATTACGAGCAAGTTTGTGGTTTGGTTCTAAACGGTTGTGCGGCACTGAAACGTTTCACGAGTGATAGTTTGAATGCTTGAAGCTTCAGAAATGAAAGGGTAAGAAAATGACAGTAATTCAGGCGTAAAAAGCAAAAATATATATCATATATATTATATCCTAAATTGTCTGAAAAGGACAATTTAACAACACAGAATGAAACTTAAACGGACAAAATGGAAACATTTCAAGTACTTCAAAAATAAAAACTTTGTTTTCTTGTCACCCTCATATATTTCATCATGGCCAAATAAAGTATAGAGTATTTATATATATATTATACTATTTTACCACTTAAACAAAATACATATATATTTATACATATATAACTATATATAACATATGTTATAAATGTTCAGCTCATTTTTTCTTTCGATCCTGGGTGCATCGTGGACAGAACCTGCAAACAGAAAGAAATATTTTTCATGTTGAAATGAACCGTTCTTTATTTCACAAACTGTAGAAACACAGACATACCATTTCCCTTTAGGTTTGGTGGTCAGATCAACACAGGCGAAGTGAAACCACTCGATCGGACACTGTTAACAACAACAACACATCTGAGAACAGATACAGTCAGAACAAACTCAAATAGTGACAGAACAGCATGTGTGGATAAAGCAAAAACACTCCATACATCAGGGTTGTCACATCCGATCATTTCTCCGTATGACACCTGGTGACACAGGCAGTAGGTGGGCTCATTGGGGTCCACCGGCATGTCTAAAACATCTGATGGATGAACGGGAAGGACGGATTCAGGGAACTCGGGGCTGCAGAAACACAGAAGGCAAGCGAGACGTCAGCTCATTATGTTACACTGCACAGCGTAACACAACTGTAGTAAAATGTTACTTTCATATCGTTATTTATCATTTAGATCAACAGTTATAAACAATTATATACAATTTGCTTTTTAACTGTGTTTATCATACAAAGTAAAAGGATTTTCTCATTTCAAACATTCTTTGGAATTTTGCACAATGCTCGTAACACAGAACAAACATCTCCTTTCAGGACAGAACTGACTCCAACACAAAGAAAAAACACAACTCACCCGTTTTTAATTTTCTTCTTTCTCGGGGAGTCTTCGTCTGAACATTTCCTTCCTCTTCCTTTAGGGCCTCGTTTTTCCTTCAGGTTTCCTCGAGTGCCCACCTCTACAGAGAACACAAGTACACACTTGATATAGAGTATGCAGTACATCAGCTCTGGGCTGTTATTGTTTCAGGCAGACTCTGATTCCATACATCCATGTCTTACTCTTGATCGCTCTGTTATCTGGACTTTCATAGCCACTGACATCCAGTTTCTCCTTCAGCTCGTTCTCAAAGCGAGCGAGGTCAGCATCCAGCCTGCGGATGTGTTTGTCCACCTGCACAGACGCCCGACAACCATCATTAACAACACAACAGAGCGGCTGTCTGACTACACACAGCAAACAGAGCAGCTGTCTGACTACACACAACAAACAGAGCAGCTGTCTGACTACACACAACAAACAATAAAATGAAACACTGACCATCTCGTACGTCTGCATGGCGAGCTGAACTTTGTCATCGCTGTATTCTTTACATTTACTGAAGCCGCTCTGAATCTTCTGCAGATGTTCCACTCGCTGCTCTGGGGCCAGATTCCGGACGTTGGAGATGTATTCCTCTGCCAGCTTATCGATTTCACCTTTCTTTTCTACACAAACAGAACAAACAATATAACTTTAATCACAACTGCACCATTTACAACTTTAAACACATACAGTAAATTCAGTAGTAACTCATCACTGTGATACTGGATCAGATTTAAACAAAACACTTTATTGTGTGTCAGAACATAGTAAGTCTATCCCAAAAACATTTTGGACAACATAGACACAGTCTGGATCAACAAGAAACCCCAAGATATCATAAGATGCCTATGATGCCCATAAATGCTGCCTAGGCAGACAGCAAAGTATGTTTGGAGACACAGCCGGTCATCTTACCCTCAGCTCTGTTGTCCAGCTCCCTCATGAGGGTGAAATTTCTCTGCAGCTCACACGGCAGGTTTTCAATGCCTGCGCTCATCAAAACAAAGACTGATTAAAGAATTTTAATCATTCACATAACTTTCATTCAAATACTGGAAGCTGTAGATTAAAACTTCCATCTTCTCCTGGAAAAGCACACAGCTACCTGATAATATCCATATATCACCAGAAACACATGACAGATGTCATACTGTATATGTCATATAACCTCACATACGTTTGTTGACGTCACCAGCATGTCAACAACATGCTAACTGTATGTGTTCTCTCATCGACAACAACTCGCTCGTGTTTCACAGCAGTAACATTTTATTGCTAATACTTCAGACTTAAACAACAAAGTAACGCGATATAAACAGATAAACAGTGTTATACATTAAAACTGAACCGTATCAACCTCTTGGCTAACTAGCTGCATCTGGCTAATCTGACATTAGCAGCTAAACACCTCAATCTGCAGCCACTCAAACAGCGTAATAATCCTCAAAATGACGATTAATCTTCTAAAATTATTAAAACGACACATTAAACTCACTATCAAGATAATGCTCGAGATAAATCGCTGTCGCCATGGTGACAATCTTCTCCGGTTAGCTGCGTGTTTTTCTCCGCCCGCGTGACGAGAACAACACTGGCACGTCATGAATAATTAATGAGGCGCCTCTCTACTATAGGCTGAGAGGCGAGTGTCGTGATGTGATTGGATGGCAGCAGGGCTCGGCTCATTAGACTTCAGTGTCTATGTAAAAAAATAAACAATAATGTTCACTATTGCTGAGACGTTCTGCATCTTTATTTGTATGTAATTAACACATAAATTACACATTTTTGTACAATAATATTTATAATATAATTATACATGTGAGTATATAATAAAACAAACATTATTAATAATGTAACATTGCGTGTTTTGTACTAATAATATTGTTTATACGTATAAATCACTGATCATTTATAAAATAATTTTAGGCGTTGGTCACTCATACTGTGACCCGGAAACATTATTTGCGCCCCCTGCCGGCGAGGAGACGCACGTGACCTAACTTTGACATTTATGTGCGTTAAAACTCTTACTGTAAATACGTACAACTATTTTTAACCATCTCAGTTTGTAGTTTGGTTATGAATATAAACACGTATGAATACATGAGCCTGTGTTCAGCAGGACTTTAACAGTGAAGCTGGAGTGGCAGAAGTTTGGGACGTGTGTCAGATGGACCCAGCGGAGGAACATGACCTGCAGTCTCAGGTACCAGCACTGATCTCCTCAAACTCACCTCCACATGTCTGACAGATGCTGTGTGTGTGACAGATAGAAGAGATTGAAGCTCTCTCCTCCATCTATGGAGATGAATGGTGTGTGATTGACGAAGCTTCAAGAATATTCTGTATCAGGATCTCAGAGGGAGCCGTGCAGCCCAGACGGACCGTCCGCCTGCAGGTCACCATACATCCTGTGTTTTACATTTATTAACAATATAAGTTTCTTAACCTTCAGCCTTTGTGTGGTAACATCTCTACTGCAAAACTACTTTACTGTGCTACATATGCGTTACTGCGGTAAAGTTTGGGCAATTCCATGATATATACGGTTTTAGTGAACAATGATCATATATATTTATTATAATGTATTTACGTAGAGGTGCTTCAAAAGTTTAACATTATAGTATTTCGGTACATGTCCACAAACACGGTATTACTATGGTAAAGTGTTTTACTTCAAAGAATAGCACGTATCACTATGTTAAAAAATCACTGTGCTGTGTTTGGATGTATGTTAAAGATGATTTATGTTTATGTTTGTTTGAAGATTATACTTCCTCCAGATTACCCAAGCTCAGCACCTCCTATATATCAGATAAAGTATGTTTCATTTCCTGTATCTTCATACATTTGGACTTGACACAGAGCACATATGGAGAGCACATATGTAGAGCACATATGGAGAGCACATATGGAGAGCACATATACATCTACATATAGAAGCATGCTGCATGTATTGATGTAAACACAGATATGTTCTGCTCTGGTGTGACACATCTTTCTGCTTTGGTTTCTTCTGACAGTGCTGCCTGGCTGAGAGGACGAGACAGACTCATGTTGTCACACAGTTTAGAGGAGCTGTATGTGTAAGTGTGTCTTATTGCTCTTCTGCTGCTAGGAAAACATCACACAGTCATAAGTGTGTTCATGATTCAGAAGTGTGTGTGTTTCAGATCTGGGTCATGTGTGTTATGTGTGTTTGGGTTTTCTGCTGTTTGTCATATAGGGAAAATGCAGGAGAAAACCTTCTGTATCTCTGGGTGGAGAAAATCAGAGAGTTTCTTGTGGAAAAATCCCAAAGCACAGAAACAGGTAAAACAGATTTCCTGGTGTTTGAAAGATAAAGCAGGATTGAAATAGCACTGATGTTAGTAACCGCTTTTATGTGGGTTCTCCACTGCAGAACATGAGTCAGAGACGTGACCTGATGGGTTCTGCACACCTCTGTGTGGTCCTCATATTGTTGTTTATATAGCAGAGATAACAATGTTAACTGGTGCATCACAGAACACACACACTCTTCTGTGAGCTGTCCTCCTGTCTGCTGATTGGCCCCAGTGGCTCTGAACTTCTTAACATGTTCCTTGTTGTGTGTGAAGTCCTGCTTGTTTATGTGCAGCATGTGTTATTGACGGGCGTCTGGATTGTGTGTGATGTTCATTCTGTGACAGCAGGGGGCAGTAGTGAGCCACACCACGTGCTTACTGAGAGTTGACACTCAGAGTCTGTTTTATAGACGGATTGATTCATAGAGCTCACAGGTGCATCTAATAGGTCAGAACACGTAAATGCTAAAATGTGCAGTGTGTTCATTAATAGACTTTATTTACCTGTTTCTCAGCCTGATCCAAACCTGTTTTCTGCTTGTTTTTTAAAAGTATGCTACAGTTCAACAGAGACAGTTCATACACAATAAAACTTCTGTCATGGTATATTAACCTGATGATATTTCAAACCTGCTTGTTTTAAGCAAGTTTAAGGTCGTTTATCTGGTGTGAGTGACACAGTAAGTCAGATGGGTTTTTTGAGGGTTTGATGAGGGTTTATTGGGGGTTTGTTGAGGGTTTGATGAGGATCTGTTGAGGGTCTGTTGAGTGTTTGATGAGGGTTTGTTGAGGGTTTAATGAGGGTTTGTTAAGGGTTTGTTGAGGGTTTGTTGAGGGTTTTTTGAGGGCTTGTTGAGGGTTTGATGAGGGTTTGTTGAGGGTTTGATGAGGGTTTGTTAAGGGTTTGTTGAGGGTTTTTTGAGGGTCTGTTGAGGGTTTGATGAGGGTCTGTTGAGGGTTTGTTGAGGGTCGGTTGAGGGTTTGATGAGGGTTTGATGAGGGTTTGATGAGGG
>JAZGTK010012298.1:0-15028 GCA_036877625.1 Ambastaia sidthimunki
CCCGTGTTAAAGCCCTTTACCCTGTTTTCTGGGATGATAAAAATGTTGGGCCCCATCTCTGTAGCTTATTTTAACTCCAGTTCAAAAGAGACCCCACAGAAACAGTTATACCTTTACGAAGGTGGCTTTCATTATCAGAGCACCCACATTCTCGCCCGCACTCTAACCCTAACCTGAAATTTACATGTTGGCCTATTAAAATAATTGATAAAATAACAAACTGTGATTGGTTACTTTACATGTCAGTCAGGTGTCTCTTCCTGTTTAACTGGGCGGATCATGGACAGAATTGGCTGTATTGCAGACCTGACCTCTTGCTGTTTAGTCACAGTTCTGGCTATGTGAGACTAGCTGCCAAGTTACAAAGACAATACAGATGAACATTAGCCCAGGCAAAGAGGTGAAAAGTATTTATTCAACTCTGTCGTTATTGTGTGACACTCTGGAACATGATGAAGAGATTTATATGGGTCAGTAATTGTTGTCTAAGTGACAAGATGATGTGTGCTGAGCGTTTTGCAAAAGTGTATGAAAAACCGAGCAGCTCAGTCATGTACTGATTACGTTCTGGATTCACATAGACAGCTGCCATATGACTCTCGTTCTAGGAACCCAAAAGGTTTTTCTCATAGGAAATATGAACATGCTTTTCATTAAAAAATGCAAAGGAACACAAAGTGACTAGAAATACAAAATGAGAAAAGTTCTTCAATGTGCTCAGTGAAAGAATGCATCTACACTTTGCTTCCAAGACACTCTGCTTAGTTGTGTTAGCGTTTATGCCATTGAACTGCTCACAGGAGACCCGTTCGGCCCTGAATCCAGCAGTTTCTGGGTTCTGTATCAAAGTTCTGCGTCAACGTTCCACAGAGACCTACCTATCGTTTAACACGTGATTTCTAAACCAAAGCTTGTGTTTCCCCTTGTGTTCCTCACTCTGGTTTTTCTGCTTTGACCACTTTATTCAGTGCTTCATTCCCTCTTTTTTTCTCTTCCCTTAGAGTGCAAAGACGTAAACAAGGTGGCATATTGCCCATTGGTGCTGAAGTTCAAGTTCTGCAGCCGTGCTTACTTCAGACAGATGTGCTGCAAGACGTGCCAAGGACATTGACCCTATGAGGAGAAGCAAAGACAGATGCTGACAAAGGAGAGAGAGTGAAGCAAGCCAGGGTTGGGCACCATAAAGGCTTTTCTCTCTCACACACCCACACACTCCAAAACACACACAACTGCTTGTTTAGCCCTGTGGAAGCCTAACCACTGCTCAGCACTGTGCTGACAACTTTTGTTTTATTTTCACTTCTGTGAAGTGGGAATGTATAAAAATGATCATTATTGTTGTTATTTTAATAATAATAATAATAATAATTGCTATTGGTTATTATTATTATCAATGTCCTTCTGTTGTTATAATCCAAAGTGCTGGACACATCAATTGCAGAGGTCGCATGGCAGAGATTTACTTCAGTGTAAAGAGAAGTTAGTTTAAAAGACTTTCCCCTGGGTCTCACGTACATGCTTCTTGCACCGATTCTTTTTGGCATCACTGCATTAAGAGCTGTTTACCCTGATAGACAGTTTGAGGTGACAAAGGGCCTAGAAGTTTATCAGTTTTCATTGGCCAACGCTAGTGATGCGACCACCAAAGGGAGTGTAGAAAGAGTCTAGAAAGGTCACACCTACTAGACCACAACAAACACTAGATGACATTGTCATTGTGAATGTACCTTACTTATATATAAACATGCATGTATATTGAAATCAACTTGTATTAAAAGTATACAATCTATCAGTTCATGAACCCATGACCTAAGCTATGGGACCTTCTAAACTTGACAGCCCTAGTTGCCACACTTTAACAATAACTTTGTAACAAGATAAAGAGCCAGGAGATGAAGAACACAGGGTAGTAGGATCAGATGCTTTGGTGCTTATGCTGAATTTGTGCAAGAGAAATCTCAATTAAAGCTTGATGTCCAGATGTTCGGTTGTGTTAACCACCTGTTTTAGCTGAAGTGCATGACCATAGGCCAAAGAATTTCACCATTGTCTGAAACTTGAACGGATAGAAGGGATAAAATCAGATTCAAAAGGGAGTTTTCTATTTTTGTCTCTAGAATTATTGTGGACACTAGAGACAGACAATAATTGTAATTATGCTTTATGGATGCATATTTTGTTTTAAATTCTGTAGTTTTGACAATTGCATGGCTGTTTCGAACCCTGGCATGGTCCAGATGCAATACTTTTAGCATAAAATCCGTGCTGCAGCCTTGCTCCATCACATTATCACATGCATTTTATCAGCATGTGAATGACTTGATCAACGATCCCCAGGCCTGTTACCCTAATGCGTTAGCCAAATTAAGTAAATAGCTAGTGCCTGGGTAAGCTGCCAGACTCCACAGATCCGGTCTACCATCAACTACCTCCCAACATCATCCTTCCTAGAGTTCACACTTCTTCCAGCCCACCATCTTAAACAGAAGTGCACAAACCCTTTAAACCCTTTATACTCAATGGTGCTTTTCTTCCGGTGGTGGAGGTGGTTTGTTACAGCTCCCTTCTGTTGCTCACCGTTTGAGTGGGCAGCTCATCTGGTCTCATGGTGCTGTGAAATTCTGATGCAGTCTATGCAACTTACAGAAGACAGTTTGGGTCTGTTCCAAAAACCAAGCAAGCAGCCTAACTACTGTAGGAAGCATCACAAGGCAGCATAGGTTCTTTATGCAAAGGTTGTTTCAAAAAGTATGTCAGTTAATTGTGCTGCCTTCTAAGATACCTTCTTCTGGCTACTTTATAAGACAGAATTGCCGCCATCATTCTACAGAATCTTATAGAAGACAACTACAGCAAAACAAATGTCAAAAAGTATCACAATAAAGAATATAAAAATAGTTTAGTTAATGAAATATTTTGTCCATCATACAAAAAGTATGCCTTATATTGTTATGCTTGTTAGGAATATTATGTTGTCAGCTGATCACAAGTAATTTACAAGTAATAGTTCACACAAAAATGAAAATTTGTTGTTAATTTACATACCCTCAGGCCATCCAAGATGTAGATGACTTTTTCCTTTAGCAGAACAGTGAAAAAGACTTTTGGGGAACTTTTTAAAAAGGTAACGTTTTGTAAAAAAGTTAATGTTAATAATAAGGCAGTTCACAAGGTTTTGGAACAGAGTTTTAGTTTGCTTGTTTTAGTTTGTTTGCCTCACAGGTTGGCTCTTGTGTAAACATTCCCTTATCTATCAATGTATTTGCATTATGCATCTATCTAACTATCTATGACTGAGTGACCAACACTATGTATTTTAGCAAGGAATTACCATTACCTTGATACATTACAAGACATCAGAAGGCTTCAATTTTAGAACTCAATTCAGTGATGAAACCCTGAGGAATTCTGCGACAGTCATTAGAATTAGTCAATCATACAATGTTATACTTTTGCTGCTGCTACTCTTTTGTAGCCACAAACACAACATTTATCAGCTATGTATTGCCGAAACTGTGCTTTGTAACATCCTAAAGCTTGACATACAAGTTTACTGGCTTTGGGACATGGAAGCTATAGATGCAATGAATACAGTAAGACACTCAATGAAACTGGTGCTTGTCGCTGTGAACTTGTGTCTTAGAATGTCACATTGTTTAACCTGTACCTAAATGAGAGCGTTCTGCATTTTTTGTGAATAGTTGCTTACATTTTATATACAGTATTAATGTTGGTACACTGTTACTATTTTTTTTATTTGTAAATTATATGCTAATTTATTGCCATGTGTCACTTGTCTTATGTATGTTTCACTGCATGCCAACTGAAATTTAGTCTAGTGAAAACAATGCGCTGGAATGTGTCCCAATCCTGTTTCAGTCTTGGTTAAAAAAATGTGAGTTTGAATGTGTCTTACTAGCTACTAGAGTGATTTAAAACTACGTCAGAATGCTTTGGTGTAAGTTAGTGCGTTTGATTGTCTGTATGTGGGTGTAGTAGTACTGCGCTGTTCTCCAGGACCAGCCCTCACAAAAATATAATAATAATAATAGTAAATGATGTCAAAGAGAAAGAAAAAGATATTTCCGTAATAACTTTAACATTCTCAGTCCTTTGGCTTGTACTATTGGTGAATCCTACAATATGTATTGGATCATGAATAAAATTACTTTAAAAGGGTTGCGTTTGCTTAAGATATTCTTGTCTGTAATCTCCCACTAATGGTTTAAGTATCTAAATGAGTTTACTGCTTAAGAACAAGAGATCAGTCAATAAAAGATAAATTCACCCCAAAAAGGAAAGTCTGTCATCGTATAATCATCTTCAGGTCATTTCAAACCTGTATGACTCTTTTCTTCCGTGGTACACAAAAAATACAACATATTGCTGAATGTCCAGCTTGCTCTCTTTAATATTTCGGACTAAGGCTTTGTTGCACCAAAACAATAAAATATAGCAGAAAAATAGTTCATGTGAAACTGTTGGGCTCTACTCAATGCATATTGTCCTACTTGGTGTAAAGCTGATATCAATGCAGAGCCCTTAAATGCCGACTGTCCTGTTTTGTCTACAGCAACTGCTTTGCAACACCAGAAAGACTTACTTGGGTGTCTGTCTCACTTATTGCTTAGAAAAAGAGAGAGTGCGACAGAAAGAGAAAAAGACAGAGGATTAAGAATGTCTTAGCAGCTGGCTGCAACTGTCGGCTACGATTGCAATGTTTACATGTTGGCTCTCAGCACAGCCACAACAAAGACAAAGCAAGACACTAGAGCCACTTGCCAAGAATCAATTCCTTTCTTTATCTGCTTGTAAACTGAAGAAATAGACAGATATGTCAAAAGAAATAATGATATAGCGTTACAGGACTGCCCAACTCATGCAAGTAAGCAAAAAATTTTAACCATTTCATATGTTACAACTGCACAAATAAATGTCAACAAATTTATGTTAATAGCAACAAATATGGTTTTGCCCCCTTCCAAAGTCCAAAGTAGTATTCTTGTTGTTAGTATAAGGTGGATGTGCATAAGGCAGTGATCAAAAGACCTGCTAATGGCAAGATTGCGCTTGCGTTTTGTAGTTACCCAAAACAGATGTTTATCTTTGAAGGTTCTCAGAGACAAACAAAGGCTTTGTTTACTTGGGAGTATATGGCTGAGCATTTGCCTGAAAGTGTGTGACCACGGGGTGAGCGCTTAATGTTATCCCTATGTGGGCCATCCATGGCCCTAATAAGCGCTTGCCAATAATGTGGTCTTTTTCACTAAAATATGATAACACATCATACTTAAAATATATGAACGCTGAAATTTTAAAAGATTCGTTTGAATAAACACAAGCATCAAGCCTTGTTTATGCTGGACACAGTTGGTCTGGTGTGAATGATCACAAATGGAGGACCCACCTCATGGCTCACCTCATTTTTAGAACATACACATTTCTGTTACAAGTTATCCATTTATTACTATATGTTATCTATATATTGCAAGTAACATATTTTATATTCTGAAGATTTTGAGTTTTTCATGTTATAATTATTTTTAAAATCAAAAAGCCTAGAAAAATGCTTTTATTTTTAGAAACTTCAAACTCTGGTGGTTAAATATTTTGTTCAGTGTATAAAATGTAGATGACAAATATTTTCCTATGAATATAACATTAATATATTAATAATATATATACTAATTAAGAAATAATATAAATACTCTTTCTAAATAAGAACAACTGAGCTGTTATAGGTGAAAACATAGGGCATTTAACACCATTAAATTGGTTGTAGTTCTCTGCATCCAGTTATATCTGCTAAGCACATCTTCCTTTGAATGCGTCCAATAGAAGCACTCCTCACAATAATGCTATAACAATGTGAAATTACAAAAGCTGTGTTCCAAAATCTATTGAGCGTATACTTCCTGAATGTGGCAATCCTAGAATGCACTTCGATGAGCTCAGTGGAAATGTCCTTTATAAACATACTGTACTTCTAATCATTGTTCAGACTATTTGAAAAATACCCATTTTACACAATGTTTGTATATGATGTGCATTTCTGTTAAAAGCAATTTTAAAGCAGTATACTAACATCATTGATGTATGTATGTACAGTATATGTGTATTTATGAAGTTTCATTTAAGTTAGAATGCTACTTTAGAATAAGCTGTTGTCTTTGTAGGAAGTAGGTAAGGCCACTTGTTAGATTTTGAATCAGCTATAGAATACACATATCTGTGTCTTTAGGTCTGTGATTTTATGAGTTTTGTATCCAGTTTATAAAGGCCGTGAGAAAATAACAGCATGTGTTTTTCAAGAACAGGGGACTTCAGTGAGGTGGGAACTCATTATATGATCAGAGGTGGTTTTATTAAAAAGGGGGGAAAGGGATGCAAACCAGAATGTTCTTAGTTTTAAATAGACAGATAAATATAGGAACTGATAACAGACCTTGCAAATTCCCTAACAGGCACAATAAAGTGTTACAATACATATAAATAAATGGCCTTTGACAGATATGATTAAATGGTCTTATATGACTGATTCCACCTGCTTGGGTGCAAAGCAAGGAAAGGGTCTTTTAGGAGTACTCTCCTTCTAATTCAAATCTACTGGTCACATGCAGTAAATGGCTCATTGATCAGAAATTTGATCAAATAAAAAGTTGTTCTTGACTGCAACAAAACTTGCCACCCAGTTTTCCCAGCCTGTTGGAGTGCCACTGTTAAGAGCATTTGAGCAGAACTTGATTTGAACAAGCAAGCTTGCACCAACAGCCCAGATGGTGTTGGTGGAGACTCTGCACCCACACCAAGGGTATGACATGGAGGAATGCTGCCCTTATTGGAGGGTTGTGTCATTAGTAACTGCTATCAGCTGAGCTTGTTCTGGAGGCTCCTCTGGGTTGCATCTCTGCTCTGTTCTCACAGATGACTTCCATATTGCAGCACTTTAGAAGATCAAAGCCAAATGGCTACTGAGCGACAAGCTGGACAGCATCAGTCTTGCTTCATGTTAACAGAGCTCTTACCTTTGGAAGGAGTGAGAGGGAAGAGTAAGAATTGTTGGACAAAAAGCTATGAACTCTAGTTAACAGAATGGTTCCAGAAATTATGTAAATTCTGTTAATATTTGTTTACTCTTATATTTCTTATGTTATGCTCCAAAGCTCTATGTTCTAAAATGGACAGTTTATTCAAAAATGAAAATCTGCTGTTTATTTACTTATCCTGATGCCATCCATGCCAAGTGGGTGACTTTTAACAATGACCATGGTTTCAACTAAAAACATTCTTTACTGTTCTACTGAAAGTTTTTCTTTCTGTAAACTTTAAGTGTACCTATCACCATGGTTTCAGCTAAAAACCTTTTTGATACCATTAGTTGATACCATTGTCCTTTGTATAAAAAGTCACCTACATCTTGGATGGCATGAGGATAAGACAATTAACAGCAAATTTCCTTTTTTGTGTAAACTATCCCCTTAATTTTTATGTGGAACACAAAAAAGAGCCTTGTTCTTTTCCATACAACAACATAATCAGCCTAAAAGGATAAAAAAGACCACAAGATCACGAAAACATTTTTTGTTTTATGACTATTCTGAGGTTTGTGAAGCCCTATGATGGTCTTGTATAAAAAACAGATTGAAATTGTCATTATTTACTAATAATCCACCACTCTGACATCCATGACATCAAGCGTTATGGTTCTCACGTGACCATGATGTTTACAACACCACCATGTTTGATTTGAGAGCTACAAGAGATGTTAGGAGAAGACAATGCTTTTCCATACAATGACAATGAATGGTGAATATTGCAGGCAGGCTCCAAAAAATGCCTAAAACTGGCATGTTCCTAATAATCTATGTGTTAATAACTTGACAATCGGTAAATTGTGGTCTGTTCCTCACACAAAGCTATCACAAACTATCACAAAGCTATATGGCTTCATAAAACTTGAAATAGACCAGATGAGTCATATCCATTACTTTATTGGTGCAAGCTTGCCTTTTTTGGAGCTTGACTGGCAATTGTTACCATCCACTTTTACTGCATGGAAAAGAGGAACCAGGACCTTCCTGTAGCTGACTACTACACAGAAAAAAATAACATCATACGTTTAAAGCGACAAGCATGTGTAGATGATGGCTGAATTACAGAATTGTGCAGAATTGGGACAAACAAACTGTATAGAAACATCACCTTGAAGTGTCATTTTTGTTGATACACTTTATGTCCTGGAGAGAACATGCAGGTAAGCAGATTAACTGTATTGCAAATCAATAGGCAATCACTTAGTCTGAAAGGGATAAACCAGCAGTGAGCATTAAAACAGGACAGAAAAGGGTGAAGGACCCTGCAGTCTTCTCCTCTGAGCACATGCTTCTAATGGGAAAGGCAAAGACAGGAAGTGTCTCAACTCCTGCATCCTCTAAATGTCTCTGCACTATTACTCCAACCTGTGTTGGATTAAAGGTCCACAGTAGTTGGCAGTTGTGACCTATTGGTTAGAGAGTAGGACCAGAAGGTTGCCAGCTCGATTCCTAATGCCGGCAGGAAACAACTGAGGTGCTCTTGAGCAAGACACCACAGCCCCAATTGCTCCCAGGTGCAGTGAATGACTGTCCATTGCTCCATCAAGTTGTCAGGGGACAAAAACTTTCTTACTAACAAATCATGTCTGTGTAATGCTGTACTTATGTTGCATGTAAAATGCAACATCTTGTAAAATAACAAGAACTGGAAACAAAAAGAGTGGCTTACACTGTATTAGTAATGAACCAATATGATGTCGAGTCCTTTCTCAAGAAAACATTGAGGCAGGGCCACAAAAGAAAGATGAGAACCTCTACAGGAGACCTGGAAGTGCCTGAGTGAACGTGAACAAAAATTTGTGGAAAGAACTGACAATGTAAAAATTAAGGTGCTCCTTGACAGCCAATAGCAGATAAGCAGAAATTTGTTTCCTGACCATCAGCCTTCTTTATCCTTTGACCTGGGGCTCGGTCCACTGCACACAGGCCATGCAGGTTACATACCTCTGACAAATCTGCCTGGAGCACTAAAAAAAGAACGAAAACCACAAGTTAGTTTAAATAAAGCTTCAAAACCTTGTGAGAGAAACAAGAGCAATGTAGTTATTATTTGAGTGCAACTGTATGGTTTAGTAGATGAAGAAATCTTAGTTGATTTATTTAAAAAAAAATTCCTCTTATACTGATATTAGAAATATTGTGTAAATCTTTCAAGACAAACCAGCCATGAGCACCAGAGTTAGTGATATAAAAGTATGCTTCCATATGCTTACAGTGATATATACAGTATGCTTCCATAGAGGACAACTCAGAAACGTAAAGTAATACACTACCCATAATTCTGCTAAAAAAATCCACTAATCAGTGAGTAGCATTTAGCATCTGAATAATGATACATTTGATTTATAAACTTTTTTAATTACCTAAAGACTACAGAATATACAAAAATATAAAAAATAAAGTATTTGTATATTATTTTAAGAACATCACATTTTATACTTATATTAAGTAATTTTAAACTTATACATTTTTAAATAGTTTTAATAGTACCTAAATAATTTGTCATTCATAATGCTTCATGTAATAGTAGTACAGAGTCCTATACCAAACAAGTTTACTAAAGAATTGTTTGAAATCCCTGTGGAAAAATACTTATACCAAGGCTGATGAGAAATTAGGTCATTATTGTTGTGCTCCATATTGTTGTGCTCTATGCAAATTGACAAAACAAAACTACAGAACTGTCGTTTATAAAATGCTTACATAGTGTTTAATTTCACTTATTTTTACCTCATCCAGCAAAACCCTCACAGTCATTATGATACAAAAGACGTAACAAGATATACTGAGATCATAATTTGATCTCAGTAAAGGATCCACATCTTTCAACAGATTCCAATCCAGTCACAATATTACAAGCTTTGAGCAACATATCCATGGAAACATTTGGGTTGATCTCATCTAGACTTGATGACAATGACACTGCAAAAGAACAGCTAAAAAATAACTCATGCTTTGTATTACATGAAGCCAGTGAATTTTTAATGGTTAGTCGAAGTCCACAGCAAACTAACTGTAGCACATGTGGAAGATCTTTGAAAGTAGATCTTCAACCCTGTAATGGTGTCAGAAGACGATACAGGGTAGTAAACCTGTTGGTGGTTTCTTATGTTTGTTCTTCAATGCTTGTGGCTGAAAGATGGCTTAATGGGGACATCTAGAGTTCAGTATTTACACAAGTATTGCAAAGAGGGTGCAGTTGTACCTTGAGAAATCTGGAAAAGGGGTGCCAATATCAGGACTATGGTATAAATAATGTGATTTAAAAAGCGGTGAATTTAACATTTTTAATAGTTTTATCATATACACACATGCACACATACACATATATGTGGTTATGTCTTGGTTATGTATGTAACCTCTGTTCCCTGATGGAGGGAACAGGATGATGTGTTGATGTAGTGACACTAGGGGTTTGCTCCTGGGAGCCACAATTGCCTCTGATCTTTAAATAAAAGGCCTATGAAAACTGGTGAGTGAATTTGCATGCCACTCTCTGCCCTGGATATCTGAGTTTAAAGGGCAGATGGTGTGGCTTCCTTCCTGGGTTGGCCAAATCAAGACCGCTTCGAAGCCTTGGGAGGTTTCTGATTTCATCTGCTGTGGTGCTGGCAGTGTCTGCTTCTTCAGTCTTCCTCTGCACTGCCAAGAACTGCTGTGCAAAGTCCTTAACAGTATCACCAAACAAGCCTGGCATTTCACATCTCCAGATGGTTGAGCCACAGAGGCCACTCTTGGACCACTAGCATAGACATCATCCAACCCAGGACATGTGCAATGACCTTTGTCACCCTGAGGGTGAGGCTGATGACCTTATACAGTTTATGTGGAGTGGATACCTCTGCATGAGACAGGCAAAAGTTCTTATAGGCATGCTCTGGCAGTGAGGGCTTGTCCATTGATGGCTTGTAACCATTCGTGGCCATCTGAGGGAGCAATGAATCAGCCACATCCACTGGAACACAGGTAGAAAGTCTTCTTTATAAAGATGCCCTTCAGAGTTGGAAATTACTCTTTAAGCAAACAACAAGTCTAAAAAAACTGGTGAATTTTATCTCCCTTTAATACCTGCATATTCGTGGCACAGAGTAATAACAATTTATATTTTGGAGTAAACTTTTCTTCAAATAGCTGCTGGAAAATGTGAAAAAAGTATTTTTCTGATACTTTATGCCAAGATTTTATAGCAATCTTGGGTCACCAATATTTTTTCAATATCACTTGCCAGTTTATCTTTTATATAAAGAGTTAATTGGGGCTCCCAAGAGAGAACCCTGCTGGTGTCTACTAGTGTCACTGCATCAACATAACATTGAAGTGAGTAACAGAAAGAGAACTTCCTTGCACAAGGAACAAGGGCATTCCTTGTTCAAGAGGTAAAAGTTGTTCATTAATTGTTTTCCAGGTTTTTTCTTCACCTACATTCTTGTTTAACTTTAATAGTAAGGAAAATATTCAGACAGACCTTAAATGGAAATATTGTTATAGACTCAAACTGCAGGGTTAGACAACAACCATTTAGGGTGTAATTCGATGCAAAACATAATTTAGTCTAAGGTAAAATATTTTGAGGTTTCCTTTTCAGAGTTTAACCTTGGTCTTGGTTGTTGACTTGGACTTAATTAATTGTTTTGACTGGTTCTTTTCACTGCTTCAAAAAGTTTGGGAAATAAAATTAATTCCATTCATTCTGTCTTGTTAAATTTGTTCTGTACCAAGGTCTTTGTGAGAAGTTTACCATGGATCCACTAGTTTGGTGAGTACTGCAGGGAAATTAATGTGTTTTTGTTGATGGTTCAAACATTACAAACTCTTTGATTTTGCCTGTGGTGACTCTAAGACTGCCAACACTGCTGTTGCAGAGAGTTACTTTCTAGTGACAGTTAATGACATCTGTAGTATGTTTTAGTAGTGGTCATTTTAAATTAGCTGTAATGGAAGCTGTTTTACCATTCTGACCAATTAGTACCTCTCTAAATCCAGTCAACATACCAGCTTGACTATGCTGAGAGACCAGCTAAGAGCAACAAACCGTCTTACAGCGGTTTAAGCAGTTTTTTAATGGAGTATTCCTTTAAGAGGACCTTTATTTGACAGTTAGCAGTCTACACAGACTAGATTACAGCCATGTTTAGATTAAAATAATTACCATAAGGGACACGACTCACTACAGTGAGTAATAACACTCAGACTTCTACAAGTGGATTCTTCAGTGGTATGAAGGGCTGCCTATTTCTAAGAGCTCTTTCTCTCTCCCACTTAATTGTTTTTCTTATATCAATAGAGGACGGCTGTCTGAGTGTACCTAACCTCTGTACCTTAAAGTAGAGGTTTTTAACCTTTAGCTTGCAACCCCATGTGGGGTCACAGGAAACTATGTAGGGTAGCTTATATTATATCTACTGTGTGACTGGTGAAAATGACTCTGAAAAGATGATGCAACATCATTTTCCCATAGTGGAGAGGTACATCAAAGTAAAAACAAGAGGATCAAGATAATGAGGATTTCACCTTGTTTTTGTATAGGGGACAGAGGATTAAACAAGCTATTATTAGAGCTAATTCACAAGAGCAGGGGGAGATAGTGAGTCAGATAATGATGTTACTGGTCCATGTAATCTGCCCTAGTCATGTGACCAGCATGTGACCATTTGGTATGTTGGCTGGAGTCAAGTAAAAAAAAGTGTTTTTTTAGTGTTGCTGTGTGAGAATGACATTGTCATTTTTAGTGACAAAATCCACAGTGCTTCCAGGATTCATGTTACTTGCCAGAAGAAAGTTAAAAGACAAAGGCAGAACCTTTTCACATGAGTAAGTGTCATTTAAAAGCTACATTACTTGAAAGTCATTTAAAGTTTCAACTAAAACAGAAAGCGGCACTGGTAGTGTGACAACACTACCCTAAACCAATCCAGTTATACTGTTGTTTAGGCAAACAGTAATGTAAATGTCATGTTGTGCAAACCTTAATCACCAACCTTAACACGAAAGAGAAATGGTAGTAAGATCATAAAAATTTCTTATCATTTTTGGATCCTGTTTAAATTGTTAACAAAGTGCAGAGTCCAGTGGCTAGGGATGATGTTGGCCGACTATGGTTTATTCTAAGTGATCTACCACACGTATGCCCGACAACCAGTAGAGTTTATCCAATGTGCAATCTTTTACTGCTCCTCTGGGATCATGCTTAAATTTTCATATGGAACAAGAAGAGGGTTAATGTTACAACATAAGAGCCACGTGGCCCAAGCCACTGCAAATTCAAACCAGGTGAGATGCACCAAAGCCAGTACAGCTCTGACTTACTCAGGGAGGCTGTTTTATGAAACCGTTGGGTCTGCAATTTCAAAACATCATGACACCATTTACATGGTTGGGGCAGTTACTAAATGTAACAAGAAGATTGATTTTGATGATGACTTACATTGGATTTATAGTTGCTTTAGGGAATTTTATATCAAGTTGAGTCTTGTCCACGTAGGTTGAATGAGATCATGAATGAATTAATCAACTAGGTTGCTGGATGATCATCCATCCCTAATGGCTGGTGCATGATGCTCCATGAAACAGTATTTTTAATATGGCTGGACAGTATGTCATGATGAATTCTTTGAGCTGGTTTATTTCACCATAGACATGTGCGATTTGCATTACTCTGGGTATTTAATGGACAGGTTAAACTGTGAGGCTTAATTTAGGGCAGATGTGGAGTGGATACAGTTTTTAGTGTGTTGTCAGTTTCTGCAGAACAGATTTTTTTACGATGGCGTGGAAGTGGACTGGAGATACACAATGCTGATATCTGAATGAGGTTCTCTAAGGTTCAATGCCAGCATCCACTTCTCAAGCCCTTTTTATAACAGTCAAATAAAGATGCCATGATGCCATTTAAAACCTGTTTATCCATGTTCTCCCATGACTCAAGAATGTTCTGAAGAACTTTAATCATATTTAATCATTTTTAGATATTTTAAAGATGCAACAAAGTACTTCATTATTAGAAATAATTACTTTTACACCTTTATTTTGTAAAGGCAATTGAACTTATTTTTAAAGCTTGTTTATCTGAAATACAGCAAAAAATGCATTTAGAAATGAAGAATCTGCTGCCTTTTTAGAGTAAAAACAATAAACAACTGATAGTATTACAAGTGTCTCCATTGTTAGCCGGCAGAAATAATAATTACAGCCAGGAATTGCAAACAGTGTCTTATTTTAAATAGGCTGTCTGCAGATGTCCCCCATTTTTAACTACCTGCACATGGAATGACCATTAAAGTATCTTCACAGCTAGAAATGGTTTCTGCTATTGGTAGGAGTCACTCCAGCCAGAGAGGGTATGCCAGTAAGTGTGTTGGAAGTGAAGAGTCTCACCTCCTGGACTTGTTTTCCTTCATGAGTTTCTTGCTATCCTCTCTTCTCCTCTTGCTGACAGGGTTGCGTGGATCGTATATCTCAAACGTGTCTTCGTCTTGCATGTTGGCATCTTTTACCTTTCTGGTTTGTTCATCAAAATGGAGAACATGGGCCATCCTAAATCAAAAGGGGAAGCAGAGCTCAGTTCAAAAGAACAGAGTAACGCAAGCCATGGGTCACTAAATCATCAAAATCAGACTTAAAAGTGGTGGAAATTTCCCAGTGGAATGGATCAGAGCAAACTTTCACAAACAGTCACAGGTTTCTCTACTAATTTAAAGGAATAGTACACTCAAAAATCTAATTTCTCTCATCACTTACTTGTGTTGTAAGAAACATACAAGAACATACAAGATCTAATGCCATTTGGCATATTAAACTTGACTTGATGTGTTCATAGCTACAATAGTTGCAGCAAATAGTCGTTTTAATTTCAGTCTTTGCCTCAAACAGAGTTATTGTATCGGTCTGAAACAACATGAAGGCTAGTAAATTATATTTTAAATAAATGTAAAGAC
>JAZGTK010012299.1:0-15028 GCA_036877625.1 Ambastaia sidthimunki
AAAAAAACAAGTAAAACAATAAATATCAAAATGTGACTAGAGACAGACAGGGTGCCGTAAATCCAAACTGAGTTTAGACATTCAAATACAACAGCTGTGTTTAGACTATGACACAGGTAAAGACATCACTAGCAGTCCAAGAACATCTCACCTTGCCAAATGGATTAGAACTAAATTATGGCCACCTAAACCAAGTCAAGCAGACCAGACACAGGTCAGTCTGTTACCTCCCTCCCATTTTAAAACTATGAAAGATTAACTTATATTTACTATTGGCATTTTAACTTAGAGTTAAATTTAAGCTTTTATTTTGTGGTGCAGAGTTTTCATCCATAAAACAAAGTCAATGTAAAAACAGGTGTTTGCTGTACTCCTGCTAATTCTCATTGACCACCTCTCAGAGACAGACAAAATCTAAAATGTTCCTAATCCAAAGTGTCCACTGCAGTGACCTAAGTTTAGCCTCTAAGCACGGAACAGATACCGCTGTGCTTGTGTGATGTCACAGTGTCTGTAACAGGGTGGGGGCAGAGTGCCAGGCCTGAGAAGAGTTGACTGTTCCATTATCTTAAGGCAGTAAAGATCTAATCCTCTTGATGGCATTTTGCATCTGTGTGCCACTAGTAAGGGTAGTGCTTGGGATTATAGCGCTACCCAAATTTCCTGTGGGGGGTGGGGGGGGAGGTATGGGCACCAATCCTAGTCAACAGTGGCACTAAAGCCTTCAGTAACCGGTTCAGTGAGGTTACACAACAGTCAAAGAAGATACACCAGTACTTGGCTGATATGTGTGTAGGCATTTCAATATTATCCTTTATATGTTGTGCAATATCTATATGTTTTTATCTATACGTTAATAAATCACTTAACATTGATATTAGGTCAATAATACGGCACAAGAAGAGGTTGTGGGTAGCTTAATGGCTGTTATTGCAAATGTTTAATCCAACAAACTAGAAAAGCTACAGGAAGCTACTGTCATCAATGCACTATAATTGCTTTGTATATACAACATTTCACGTACACTTCTGATAGCAACATCACAAATGGCGGTGCCTTAATTGGGAGAGATACTCCGGTTTCCCACACAGTCGAAGAACATCAAGATCAGGTTGAACTGGAAATTCTAAATTGCACATAGGTGTGAGTGTGTGTTAGCCCTCAATTAGGTTAACCGGAATAGATATAGATATGTATGTAGGTATGCATAGATGTATGTATGTATGTATAGATGGATGGATGGATGGATGGAAGGTGGGAGGATCCTATAAAAGTTTAGGGCCCCACACAAGAATTAATTTAGAGGGTTCTATTATGTGTCACTGTGTTTAAAAAAATAATGTTAATTTTTTTCCTTAACATAACTTATCTTACAACACTGTAACATTTTTACTGTGATATATACAATCATTTAATCAATTGCATTCAAACAAACATTACTCTGTGAATCTAATTTTTTGTTTCGAAAAGTTTGTGAGGTTTGTACGTGGCTGATTTGGTACGAAATGTACAGCTTCGTTTTATGGGGCTACAGTGGAGAAATGTGTGCGGACTTACAGAAGTACTTGAGTGTCTCGTCGATCTGTTCCCGTGTAAGTCCAAGAGCGACCTCTGGTGGCAGCAGGGGTGTGTGCAGCCAGTCGTCGTGCTCGTACCCAAACACATGATCTGCCCGCAGAGTGTATTTAGGAAATTCCTCGGTCAACAAGCTGACTATCTCCACCTCTGGCAAATCCACACTGGAGCACAGATCTGTGTGTGTGTGTAATGAACAGAAAAGCATTCAGTTTGACTACTCTAAATGTTAATCAAATTAGACGTGACAATAACTATTCAGTATTAGTTATGCAACGTAAATTAATTTGTTTCATAATTTAGACGCTTGTAAATGTTAATTGATGTAACGCAACAACACATATATAATTATCCAGACTGAACTGAGTGTGTTTATCTCAAATGCAATGTGGCCAAAGTGTCCACAGCATGTGTATTAAGTGTTTAAGGTAAAAAAAAGGCAATAATGTTACAGTCTGTGATTAAGTTTAGTAGCTAAATTACTGGGAATTGCTTAAATTTGAAGTTTATTTGTTTTATAGAGTTAATTTTAAAATCCTCACAGTTTATTATTATGATTATACAGTATTATTAGTATTATTAGTAACTCACACTCTTTGTGTACAGAATGGGCCATAATTACAAAGCAGCACACACATAATGTAACTTCCTTATAGATACCACCTTCATTGTCCCAAGTTTCCTGCTTTTGTCTGCTTTCTGTTATAAAAGTAACAAAACAAACTCGTATCAGTGAACCGCAGGTGGTGCAGCGCAATTGTAGAACCATATCCATGAGAACAATGTGGTACTAACCTAACTTAGCATATTGGTCAAATTAGTTTATTTTTAAAACTAATATTTTGAATGCACGCACAAAAAGTGACACAAAATTAAAAACAGGTCTATTGAAAATAAATTCTGTTATTCAGTGTTTGGGTTTGTATTGCACCCGTAAGCTTAAATGAACAGATCTACAGCACTATCTTTTGAGGTATGTGATAAACTATGTAAAAGGACCCCATTAAATGGTTTAACAAAACACAGTTTTATTTCCAATGTTGAAATATTTCCTACAGCAGTATTTTTCTGTACAGTATCCTGTACTGTAAGTAATAAGCTAGTGTTCTATTCCAAGCATTTCTTATGATGTCACATGTATGTTGTTTTTCCCAGTGACCTAGTTTCCCTGTGTTGTATTGATTAATTATTCTACTCACCTGGTGCCCCATTAATTAACTCATTAGTTCTTTGTTTTGTATCACATTTATACATTTATCAATGTTAAGGAGTGTGCTCCCTGTTTCCCATGAGTTTTATGAATTAAAGACTATTCCTATTAATGGGAGGTGGTATTGGGGACAGTCTCATTCTCTCATTTAGTTAGACAAAACAATTGTAACATGTAAAAAAATGTGATTTATATTTTTGACAACTATTAATTTTGTCAAAAATTATGACTAGCATATAAATGGCTTTAAATCACAGACATACAGTAGATTCATAGTAATGAATTTAGATTACTGTTTCTCACACAAACAAACCCTGTTACTGTACCTGTGAGAGTTGAGACATCATGGAATCCCTGTGCTTGCAGTGGACCCTCTCTCAGGTACCCAGGAGTGAGGCAGGTCTCCTGGGCGAGGGTCTTGCATCCCTCTCCCTGCTCTCCATGGAGGGTGAGGGCCCGTGAGGGCTCCAGGGAGGGCTGAGAAGGATGGGCAGGTTGAAAAGGATGGGCAGGTTGAGAAGAAGCAGGATCAGAGGGTTGAGACAGTGTGAAAGACCTGCTGGGGTTCAGGGTGATGGGTGCTTGAGGTCCTCAAAAGACATATGTATTCCCCCTTCCAGGATCAAAGAATTTATGCAGACCAGGTAAACAGGCTCAGCGCATATGTGACCTAGTTGGAACAGACAAAGAAATATATTAAATAATAATAAAGGTCTAATATATATTTTGGAAAATTAATAAAGAAATATTTTCCCTCATAGTATATCACTATATAACTTGTATATCAACATATTATGTAGAGACTCCACTGTATAATGAAATGAAAAGGACAAATAAAAACAGTTCTGTGGGGTGGATCATGTTTGTTGAAAGCAGGCCATTGATTGTGTTGAGCTATTGATGTGTAACTGGATAGACTCTGATGTAACTATAGCATCCAACACACATACACACACACAGTATCACTTTCATCTTGAAATTGTGCCTCAGTGAAAATGTTCATCAGATATTAAATGGCATGACCCATTTTCAATAATTCAGGTGCATATAAAACAGGTTAGGGATTTTTTCCTGAAACAAAGACCTTGTGGTGAAACAATATCACACGTTTGATCAAGTATTTTGGTAGAAGATGTGTCTTGACAAAATACAAACCACACCAAAGTAAATAGCACACCTAAGATTAAAATAATCCACAAAATACTTTCGGGGTTTATGAAAATAAGATTGTTTGAAAAATATTAATAGCTTTTTAAGCTTAGTAATAATGTAGACAAAGGTCTGAAGTCACTCTAACCCTTTACCCAGAGAAGTTCAAGGTGACTGTACACAGTCCTGGACTCCTGCTGGAGGTGCCTACGTGTGTTTTTTCACATCGTCTCCAGGGCTCTTCACATCTCCAGAGTGACAGAGCAGGGCAAGAGAGAGAGAGTGATAAAACCAGGAGAAAGTGTGGGAGACTGGAGGAACAAAGACAGACTTCTTTCAGCCTATCAGCCTGAAAAACCCCTGTTGAATTACAGCTTAAGTTGGGGAGGGGCAAGTTCAATGTTCAGAAAGCGTGTGGTTGGATAAAAAGCGGCATGCACTCTGAACCAGCCGTTTCCTAGGAGACCTGAGGACTGTGAACGTGCAGCTTGGTCACATGATGCATCTGTCAGTGGGGTTTATGGGGATGTGTGCATGTAAACACGCACAGACACAGATTTTTATATATGCATGTGTGAAGACCCCCTTTCTCATTGACGCTTAAAACCAAAAAGTATGCAACAGTATGCCCCAAAAATGCAAAATATCCACTAAAAATGTTCATTATAAATCAAATTGTTAACAAAAAGAATAGGTCATGAAACATTTTCTGAATTGTAATTTATTATGATTGAGTCCAATCCAGTGGACATCAGTGGTA
The DNA here is from genome assembly GCA_036877625.1 of Ambastaia sidthimunki. Taxonomy (NCBI): domain Eukaryota; kingdom Metazoa; phylum Chordata; class Actinopteri; order Cypriniformes; family Botiidae; genus Ambastaia; species Ambastaia sidthimunki. The sequence continues at coordinate 4,695 of JAZGTK010012299.1, forward strand.
AACTGATTGTTTGCAATAAAGGTGTGGCTGAATACAGAAAAGATAACAATCAGATTAAATAGTTATCGTGAAGAACAGTTCTTGAAATGCACTACACTGACACAACTGTATCATGGACAGAGTTGCAAAAAATTTCAAAATGCATAAACAATCAGCCTTACCTTTGGTATTACAGCCCACAACCTTTAAATAAGAACTGTTAATCTTCTAATTTTTCACACATTCCTGGGCAGCCTGAGGTCCTGTATGATGTTGACTTCCAATAGCAAGTTCTGGACTTGTTTTCCATCTGAGATGTAAGAAAAGACCTTCTTTGGCCCATAGATGACAGATAAGCTTTTCCTACCACTGCTGTATTTGATCACGTGTGCCGGCTGTTTAAACAACCCATTGCCTACGAGCAGTCCTGCACACAATCTCTCAGGCTAACGAGGCCTTGAAAGGACAAACAAATCATAAAGTACCAACACATAATGTAACAGATGTACAGTAAATGTACAGTAAAGTTTCCTGATGCAAAATGCGTTCCATAAAGGTTTACTGAAAACTACTGTTTTATTAAGGAAGAGTTTTTACTTCCTGCGTATCTAAACAAAAACACTTGACACATTCTTCAACAACTTGGGGTGGGGGGGTGTTGAGGTTTCTTATGGACATACAAGAGTGCAACCCTTCAAAATGTGGCAGTAATAAAATGTACAATGTATAATTAAATTAAATGTAATTAAATTGATGAGTTTATTTGTGCAATCAGAGAATTCCAGTAGCTGAACTATGAGGCCTCAGTAGAAGATAAAGGGGATAAAAACCTCTTGCTTCCTGCCATTTTGGTTCAATGAACATGTAAGCCTTTGCATCATGACTATGACATCACCTCAACCTCAGCCTGTCCAGCCCCTCCCTTTACAGCCCTCTCACACATGTAGTTTGGGCTTTTCTTCTCACATTTCTATCTCACAAAAAGTCAACCAGGTGCATGTTAAACATTAACTTCAGTGGGCGTTGACTCATCAATAAAGAAACGTTCCATCTGCCACTAAACGATCTTTTTTTAATGCTACAAATTAATAGTTACAATTTAGGGGTCATTCAAACTGAATCTTTTCCTCAAAGAAAATGTAGCAGTGAGAAGTGTGAAATATAGAAGAAAAAGCCAACAAGATGCAAAAAGTGACGTGCTGTCCAGCTGGGATGAGACGTTTATGGTGATGCTATGAGACCTTTTATGTATTAAATGACATCCGGAATTTATTTTCAGATATTATCAGCAGATATACTTGAATTGCTCGTTTACGTTATTCTGAGCTGTCACTGTTATATGACTACATGCCCATCTGTGCCATGTCTCATAGACATCTATAGTAACACAGTCAAATGCTGCAGCACAACTGAGGTCTTGTAATGGGACATACAGACAGCTGAGAGCTACAACTGAGAGTCAGATGAACAGAATGAGTCTAAAGCTACTTACAGTGATTGATAGATGATCCTTGAATTGGGCGAAAGCAGAGACTCTCACCCCGGGCAACAGACAACAGTTCACATACAGCCACTGTCACTTCTTGACCATGTTCTTACACCTGCTCAAGGTTGCCCTGTTTCTGTCTCTCTATTGACTGTCCTATGCACTGCAAGCACTTGCGAATGGACAGAGAGGGAGGGTGGAGTGAGACAAGTGGGTGGGGGAGGGACAGTATATGCAAGAGACAGAGAGAGACAGAGGACCTGTGAGGCAGCACTTTACAGCTCATATGGCAATACAGCTAAAAGCTGTTTCAATATCGCCAGGTCAATTTAATCAAATGGCTGAGGTGTAAACTTATGAAATCAATCAGATTTACTGATTAAATAAAGCTGAATTGTGCCATTGCTGTGCCACTTCCATTATAAAATGGAACTGGGAAAATAATGTTTTTTAAAAAGTGTCCTAATACGTCCGCTGTCTGCCACTGGTTTGACAAGCAGATACACCGGCCCAAACTTATGCTTTTGGTTTGTGTTTTGATAATGGCACAGAACAACAATGTTTACAGTTTTCAGTTTACAGAAAATCAACCTAATAAAAACCTTTACAGTTAACCCTGCATATTACACTGAGATAGAAGAAGGTATATTAACAATGAAATAAAAGACTTATTTGAAGTTGAAAAATTATTCATAATGACATGATGTGATGTAACAGCTGTTGATAATAATTAAATTACTAAATTATCCATTTAAATTAAATTATTTAATTGCAATGATTAATATGATAATATTTCTCATTGATGCCTGGGTCGTTTATTTAAAGCCCAAAAATGCCAAAAAAAATGAAAGCCATTTGGGCGTGTCCTTAACTCAGGGTGAAGTCCAATCCAGACAAAGCACAGCATAACGGATTTAAATAGACCTTCATCCTATGAAAGTATGTTATGGGACATAAATTCCTCTCTAGATATTAAATTGATGCACACAACTTTAACGCACGTTAACATCGTAAACGTATTGAGAGTGTGATAGTTTAGCCTACATACAACACAGACCGGCTCTGTTTGCCACATGGGGAACGTGTACATCGGCACATATGCTGTATTTAAATATTAATATGTCCATTCAGTACGGCTACATTATCAATTCATTTAAGTGAGTAACTTAACTGCACGGTGGGAAACAAAAAACAATAGTTACAAAACAATACTCAAAAGTGTCCGACTTAACTAATTCTTATCTGGTAGAGGAAGTGGACCGGTCAGTCAAAGTAAAAATAATAAATCTCACATTAAACTACAAATAAACACAGCAGACGCCCTAAATATCTTGAACTGACAATACACGGACTGCAGAATAAAAACGTGATGCTATATGAATGTAATACTATGTAATACTATGTTTGCCATCCTATGCATGACTGGAGATGAAAAGCTTACAAACAAAACACGTCCCACCCTACCGAACAAGATAACAGTAGGTCCCTTCACGAATCCGCAGCCATACAGTTTTATCTACTGACAATGAACTGATGAAATCGTCAAACGTACTTTATGTTGTTTTTCCTGTCTTGTCCATGTATCGCCCAAGTTTTTGCCCGGTGTGAAGTTTTAGTCGGTGCGCTTCGGGCTGTCAGGAGAAAGCGGTCAGCTCTTCTGCTGGGAATGCGCAGGACTCTGGAGCTTATAGACCATGAGAGGTCGCCCCATCACCGAGGAATGCGCTCAGCTGTTCTTCTACACATGTATTTGAGAAGGAAAAAAATCCGTTAGTGAGTAAAAATAGACTTTAGCCACAACCTGTTATATGTGTTTATGGAAGAAAAAGATGATAAACCATTATTGCGTTGTATAGTTACTTTTGAAAAATCATTTGTACACAAAGAAAAATGTATGCAGACCTATTTTTTATTCAAATTAAACTGTTTATAGTTTAAACTATTTCAGATTACTGCAATTTATAAGAATTCTCACAATGAAAAAATTAGAAAATGTATTTTTGTAATTGGAATGATTTGTATGAAGTTTCTGTTGAATTGTAATCAGAAATTGTGTATGTTTGATGGATTATTTTTTTCAAATAGCACACAAATACAATACAACAACAAACTAAATAAAAACTTTGGTGGCAAAAAGTTGAACTATTATAAACTAAGCAAACTTTCTGTTAAACTAAGCAAAAAGTCTTTCTGTTACTCAGCGTTTATTTGTATATATTTATTTACTTATTTTATTTATTAATATATTATTGCTATTATCATCCCTGAATGCCCCCACTTGTCCCACTAAAGAGATTAAAGTTATTCCTTTACTGCCAGGAGATGCAAGAGAAGCTATAAATTAGTCTGGATTGTGCTGCATTTGTGTAGTAATGAAATGACACTGCTTCTAACATATTGGTTAACATTCAAGTTTAGGTAAAGAGAGTTATAATCAACAAACATATCTTTATTTACCAACAAAGACTTGTCTTTATTAACATTGTTTACATTGATTTGGGTGAACATACTCCTTCTTAAGAGCATGTCCATTTGTTGTCCTTCTTTAATAAAACAGTGATTGGTATTTATTATACACTGTTCTGATTGTTGAGGCATGTAGTTAATCCCTATGCTAATCCCTATCTCACTGTTCCGAGTTTCAGTAAGGAAGTGTGATTTCGGAAACACATGTCTGTGACTGCTGCACGTTGAGTTATTTTGGCTTCCTTGGCTAGCATGAAAGGCAGCCTAGGAATGCTGACCTTTGACCTCCATTCAGACTGTGAGGATTTTTATGGGATTATAAAATATTGATCAGTAACAAAAGATGTTATAATTGTTGTATCTTGTTGCTACTACGAAAACTACATTAGTGTTTATAACAAATTTGTACAGTTCTTGGATCAACAATATAAAATACAAGTGTTCCTTTTATGAGCCACATACAACAAGGATCTAATAGCTTTTCAAATATCCATTTGATTCTGTCCATTTCAGAATCATTTTAAATACATTCCAAGCATCAGTACTGATTTTGTGAATTAAAACTAGTCATTTTCATCTTTTTGTTTGTTTGTTTTTTCCAAAGAAATTAACATACACTGAACCTAACATGCACCTTTTCTTTGCGGTTGCTAAACTTCCTGATTTTTGACCAATTTAAATTTGTTTTCCATAATTATTACATATGTTTTCAGCACAAAAAAATCCCAGCCACACCCTTCTCCACCCCTTCTCTCTTTTCTGCCTTTCTTATGGTAGATAATAAAAAGCAAACACAACTATTAGATAAAAACTACTGGAAAATCTGAATTGTTAGTTATTCATTGAATCTGTCAAGAGTTCAAAGACATACAGTGCTAATACATGCAGTTTTTGATTCCAGATTAAACTCTGACAAGTGGAAAATAAACAAATAAATTTAAGATAAAATAACTATAAAAATAAACAAAAAAATATTTCACTGCTATATGATTGTGTGTAGTAGCCTGTAAAATTTGTTGGTCAGTTTCTAAACCCTGCTAACTATAATTTTAAAATAAAAGCACACTTTAAATTGATCAGGAGTGTATGTTAGACAGTCATCGTATTACATTGTCTGAGAATTGCATGACTCATGACGAAACGTAAAGGTGCGGTCGCTTATGTGGGAATATGCCCTGTAGGTAGAAGATCTCCTTTATGAGAACATAGATGTTACACTTGTTTAAACCGCATTCACATGCACATCTGAACTCAATTAAAAGTATGATAATCCAAAACAATTAGATATTTATGCACATGTTTGTATGTTTAAAGCGTCTTCATCTGATCTCGTTACCAGGAGAGTTCAGGGGTGTGAGGTTTGGGTGTGGTGCAGGGCTCGTATAGTATCGGGAGGCGGAGCTCTGGAAGAGACTTTGCTCTCTGCTGAGCGCACATTGTTCCACCTCATTTGAATGCAGGAGAAAGTGTCGCACTTGGAAGTCTGTCTAAACGACTCCTTAATCACTGCCTCGAGAAGACGAGTGTTTAAAGGTAAAATATTAACCTTTTAAGATTTGTTTTCCATCGGAAATAACGCTGTGTTATTGTTTTTTTATGCTAGATAAACTTTATCCTTTTTTTTCAATCTGCAACACCGGTGCTTCTAAAACAGGCTTTAATTCGCGGATGGATATCCTGGGAAATTGTTTTATTGTAGTGATCTGGGTTGTCGGTGGTGTTAGTTTACCTACCTGTATTAGATTCGCTTCCACTTCCGTGTGTCGGGTTTCAGTTGAACTGAAATTTAATGCATTAACTCCATTAAATAGTATGCCATACTATATCGACATAGTTTAGACATTCAGCTTTATGTGTTTATATACACAGGCGGCTGTGTTTATACACAAAGAAGGAAGCCGGGAATACAACAAACTGCGACCTTTCTCTTTATCGGACACAAGCGTTAACCTTCCCAACATTCCCCAATCCTTCATCTGTTGACACTAAACGTATATAATAAGCAAAGGATCACTTTAGTTTTAAAAGCAACGTGTACGTTCAAGGTACACACTTTATACGTAAGATATCTGAACGTATTGTTACCAACTAGATTGTAGTTTTGTGTATTGATGTAATGACCTGGCATGCAGTACAACCAGTAGTTTCAAAATGATCTGAATGCTGGTCTGTCGTCTCACCTGAAACACTTTGCAAGGTTCACATGATCCTGTTAAGGTTTCTCTTATGTAACAGTGAATCCAGACTGCAGCATGTAATATGCCCAGGTGTGATAAAAAGTATAGATATGCATAAAGAAAAGCAGGTTATTTTCACATTTTTAATTCATAAATAATGTCTTTATAATGTTGGTCTGGGTGGAGCTCAGTGTGTTTTATTTACTAAGAACACAGCTAAAGAGCTGACTTATCATTTTTAGACACAAGTGCTGTCGTCATTAGAGATATGATACAATCAGTTTTTGTCGCAGTTTGATGATAATGTATTTAACAGTTAAGTAGTCTCTGATTGTCAAAGGAATCGCTTTAATAATCTGCCTTGAAGGAAATAACGTTCCTGAAGATACACCCTTTCCTGTTTGTCTGGATATTGAAGAAGCAACAGGACATCCTCAAACTTGCAAACTTTAATGACATGGATTTAGCTGTATTACCGAGTCTAGGCAGTTTTGTACTGATGTGTTCCACAGTTAGATTTGGATGCCCTGCTGGAACACAGAGGGTTGGCCCTGAAAAAGGATAATTGAGACTTCTTACAAATTAAAAAAAATCGGAGTGACGTACAACAGTCTGTTTTTATATTTGTATGGGTCAGTTACCCTAGATATTAACACACACAGGATGTGGTATTTGCTCTTTGTAGAAGTTTGTGAGTTACAATCGACTGGTTTTGGGCTGAGATTTGAAGCATCTGGACTTAAACATAGCTGTTTATCAGTGATTGTGCTTGTAGGGAGATTTTGTCCAACATTAGGACAGCAGTGGGCACCGTGGTATCACTTCATGAATACATTTTGAGAGGAGGCAAATAAGAGACCTTTCTCATTGCATATCTGTCTGTATAGCTATTTTATGTCCCTTTTACTCTATCACTGTGACGTTTTTAGATCAGTTCACCTCTTTAAAAAGTTTCACTTTGCTTTCTACCTCTCTTTATAATTCATGTCTAGAGCAGTTTATACAGTACCAGCCTCTTGAGATGGCTGTAATCTCACTTGCATTGAATATTCACAGTGTACCTTTACACGCACCTCTCCTAACAGCATATCTGTAATTTTAGAAGTGCTGTAAGTAATGATGAATGTCCAGCTGCTTTTGAAGTGGATAAAGTCTATTGTTTCTTGGGACCTTTCCTGTTGATTGCTTTATACTTGTCTATAATGAACCAACAACTATCTAAAAGGTTAGTTTCTGTCTTGGTCTATAACTTGATGTGGTGACCTTTAGATTTGCCCTTAATTAGCCTTACAGCACTAGGATCTTTTTCCACACTGCTTTTTCCAACCTACTCTTGTTAGACGTATGTACTCCGATATTTGGTCAGCTCTGGTGTCATTAATTATTAACAAAGCCCTCCTCAGATGTCAGTAAACAGTCCCAATGCCAGCTCAAGCCCACTGAATTAACACTGAATAGTCACAATGGAACATAGTAGGCTCTCTATCCAAACTCCCTAGTCTCCTCATATTCCAGTCTCAGTATAAAACTAACCTCAAACTCTCACATTCTGACAGACTCTGTGACAAAAGTGATTTGTCTTTAACATCAGTATGTAGCTAGAAGTTTGAAGAAGGGAACCTATAGGACTTTAGGACTCCACACCTATAGGACTTTAAATTTTGCTATTATAATTGGGTTTGCTTGATTTGAACAATATAACAAAGATTGTGTGTAAAGGTCTGGGTGTGATATCAGAATTAAGTACAAATGTTTTAAGATCAGGACCACTGTCCATCCAAGACTCCGCCAAGGGAGTGTCAAAAGCCGTGGGAGGGATTGGGCATGTGTCATCAACACAGAATCTCCACTCCTTAATTCAGCTGTACTGGAGAGGGTTTGGGAGGTGTAGAGTAACCAAGGAGAGGTGGATAAAGGGGTGATTCAGGAAATCTTGACACAATCTCACAGTAAAGAATAATCATTCCAAAAGGGCCTCATCTTTAATTCCACTTGGTGTCAAGGAACATTCCCATAGTCATATGTAAGAGAGTTTTTGTTCTTTATTGACCCCTGTGAGGTTTTATCTCCTACTTTGTTTCACTGCTACTGACTTTCCAAGGCCACACCCACATATTTGCTCTGTAGATCCTCTGTAGAGATCTGCTGTACCAGTGAGTCAGAACTCTAAAGATGACCATGAGTAAGAATTTGATAAATGGTCTGGAACATAAACACATTAAACTATATTATACAGTTTTGTTAACTTTATGAGCTGTTTAAACTGCACCTTCCAGTTTTAGCTCTGTATAAGCAGTAGCCCAATTCAGAGTCCATCATTAACAAATTTTTCAAATAGTGGAGTGTTATTCCAAATCCCTTCAGATTTATGCAGTATAAAGTTTCCCTTAGGTTATCTCAGACTGATGAAATATTTAATTGACTGTCACATCGGTTTGGTTTTGCTCTATGAACTCATGCATGGCTACGATGAAGTACCTACGCTTTTAAAGAAAAGAGAACAGTGGTCTAAATTTGGACATTTTGGAACACCATAGACATTGAAGCCCTATTTGCAGCTTTTAGAATTGATTTCCTCAAAAAATTAAAAGGGCAAGATTTTGACACTTCAGAATGTTGGTAAAATGTCAAAAACTCTGACTGTTTCAGGTGACGCCCCACTTAATGTAAAGTGCTTTTGGTAATGACTCAGATGAGGAACGTTTGACAATAACGTGAATATGACTGATCGTCCATTAAGACATAGGCAGTCAATTTGCTGCCCGCATTTAGTCAAGTGCTCCATTCAGATAGAACTACCTCAACTGGCCCGAAACAGACGAGCGATTATGGGATAGGTTAAATATTTGCATGATACTGGAGACAGATCTCGGGCACTGTCCTTAGTCATTGCTATCGCATATCTGTGAATCTATCACGTTGGACAGGACAAAGAGACACAAGAATGCATTGAGCAGACAAACAGCATTAGCTAAAGCTCTCTTCCTGTCTTTTAATCTATGCACTTACTGTGCGTGACATTCATGACCGAACATCATTAGGCTTCAGTAAGGTTTTAAAAAGTGTTTAAATTGAATTGTATGAATTGTGTGTCCAACTGCACTAACACAGATTAACAGATTATCTGTACTGAAACTGCATTGTTTAAATGCTAAAGCTGTCTCTGAAGAGGCATCATGCATTGTATGCATCTATTTATGTGCATTTACATTGCCATTATTTTATATACTCTCCATATGTGAAGTGAATATATATGGCTGTAATGGTTTAGCTAGAGGCTAAAATAACACAGCCTGTCCTTACATGCCTCACTGCTGTATAATCTAACATTAACTCTGTCCAGAGAAGGTTAGCTTCTGCTCTGTACAGTTATGATTTATCGTTATGATGGTTGAAGTAAGGAATTCTATTGCAATAGAATTGCGCAATAATGCTGATGTGTAACATGAGCTCATGTTTTTGTGCTACTGCCCCTAAGAAAATCCTACAAGTTTTATAGCATCATCTTGAAGCAACAACTCCAAAGTCACACCTATGTCGAGCAATTTTGCAATTTAGGGTCATTTCAAATTTCCGGGTGTAGACACCTTGTTAGTGTATTTGGTAGCACAAGGATCGATTCCATTATTCTGTAGTGGTCTTTCTTATTAGTGCATAAGAAGTTAAATACTATTTAAATGTTGAAAAACAAGGATAAAGTGCAATCTAGTAAAGCTTCACCTAAAGCGACCATTAAAGTTAGAGAGCAATAACCAATAATAGCTGCAGGTTTAAATCCATCCTAATGTTGGTTCTGGTTTCTTTTTCCTTAAGTGTTTAATGTCAGTTGGCAAAATATGAATTAGCTCCAGCCTAAAAGCCTGCTCACTCCAAGAACTATATTTATATTGATAACTGTATTAGCATTCACACCAATGGACAATAACTTTGTTTATTCTATGTTTGAGCACTGCAATTTGAACTGCTGTTGCTTTATGTTTCACAGAGAAATCAGATTTGTTTTGAGTTACTTGAAATCCTTCAAAGACGAGAAGGGTTGGTAGAAGCCATCACTCTGTTGAGAGAAGTCTTCCATTTTAAATGCACGAGCCCTTTACATTTAAATGTGTTTTGATTGGCTGTCAGTGTTGACTGTCATAGTTGTTGTGTGGACTGTTTTAAATGTATAAAGATTGTTTTAAAAGTTTATCTGTATAGTTATCGTTATCATTCTGGGTGTGAACAAG
>JAZGTK010012300.1:0-15028 GCA_036877625.1 Ambastaia sidthimunki
CTCCTCAGTGTCCTGCTGTTTCCGCAGGTGATTGTTGAGTAATTCCTCCTGCAGGGCTCGAGTGCTGCGCTCATGAGACAGAAGACGCTGAGACTCATCTCTGTCCTCCTCCAGCTAAACACACAAACAAACAAATCTCAACAAACTGGTAGAGCCTTACTGCAGACGTTTATAATCTTGAGGGAAACCCCTGCAATCTGCTTGAAAATCCAGCTAAAACAAGGCTGAGATAGTAGCTGGTTTAACATGGTTTCTAACGGGTCCAAGTTGCTCAATTATGCTGGTGACCTGTTTGATGCTGTTCTTCAGAGCTCTGATCTCCAGCTCCAGACTCCGGGCTTTCAGCTCAGCTTTGTGCCGCTCCTCAGCCTCGACTCGCTCTTGCTCCTCTTTCCTCTGGAGCTGCTCGCGGGTTTTATTATACAGCATGAGAGCGCTCTGATGTTTCTCCTGCTCCTGTCTCAGCAGGAACCTTGAGAAACCAATTTTCAACTGTATTGTAGTATCTGACTATACTAAAATATCTTCTGTAAATCTGGAATTGTGGGAAATCCATTGCACACACTCACTTGAGATTGTTCGTGTCTGTCTCCAGCTCCAGTTTGAGATGGTCCAGGCTGGACTTACTGCTTCTGATCTGATCCAGCAAGATCTTGAGCTCGTTGCGTTCCTCCTCCAGCTGTGAGGTTTTATCAGCCAGACGTCTGTGTCTGTCTCTCTGTCTCTGGATGGTGCGCTCATACTCATGAAACATGTTCTGTAGTTTTACAACGCTCACAGAATCTGCAGAAGACAAAAACAAGATAAGAACATTATTCACCAAAATCTCAATTGCTCTCATTTGTGATTGTTCTGAGACTCACCCAGATAGCTTGAGTCCAGCTGTTTGAAGAACAGAGAAGCGTTATGGTAACTAGATGCCGGGGTTTCCAGATCTTCAGTGGCTGTATCAGAAGACTGGGTAAGATCTTCAAAATCATCTCCGGCCATCTCCGGTTCTCCAGCAGTCTGCGTGAGGAACAGACTGTAAACACACACTCAGACAGTACAGAAGAAGCCCTTCTCATGAGTGAAGCTCACCTGCTCTTTCTTACGTCTTGAAGATGGAGATCTGTCAGAACAGAAGGGTCCAGAAGTATAAAATGATTATAACATAAACACTGTCTGGTCGTTTTCATTCTGATCTCTGTTATGGAGAAGAGGTTTGTGCTCTAAGACCTCTTGAGGTTATAATGCAGTATTCTCTTTTAAAATTTAGATTACAGCTCCTTACACAAGCAATCAGGACTTTTTTAGTTCTGATTGTGGGAAAAGCTTCCACGGCGCAAAAATAGTTCTTTTACGTAAATAAAATAATACAAATTCACTTTCTAATTATTATGTAAATACTGCATGTATACCTCCTGTCCTCCTCCGACATCTCACTTAAAGTACTGTCATCAAAAACATCTCCATTAAGGCGGGTGGCAGATCGTGAGAGTTTGTCCAGCTGGGGAGGAGCTACACAGAGATTTCTTGCTTGTTTATTTAACATTGTCTTTTCCTCCTCTTCCTCACCGTGTGCCGAAGGCCTGTCAGTGCTAGGAGGGGCACAAATCTCATCATGAAGTTAAAATAAAAGACGGGACCACACAAACACAAATGTACTGAGAAGAACGATCAAATGCTGATGACTCATCCAGCACTACACAGATTTTTGTCCAATCAGATGCTTTCTAGAATAACAGTCCTTAATTAAGGACCAATAGCAAATCATATTTAATGACCGTGATGTCTCTGAAGCCTTCTGGCTATTTTAAAAAAGGGACAACCCCTTCAATATGTGTAGAGACCTTTTGCATACACTCACAATTAAAGTTTTCTTTCTAAAATCATTCTAAATTTACCCAATTTAAAACAAAACACTTATATTTATTAAAAAGTGGTTGATGTAAATGATTAAGGGTTTAGGAACTCAGAACTAACACACAAGATAAAACGCAGGAAATACTGAATGAATGATCATCGCATTAACCGCACGTGAAGTTCTCAGAGTTATAAACATTCTTCATTCTCATTCATTGTAGAAATGTGATATTTACCTTCTTGAACGTCTTGTCAGGTGTCGTGGTGAAACTCTACCCTGTTTTGCCAAACATCTGCCATCTGCGTTTCTTTCTCTTTGAGGTTTTGGGTTGCCAGAGATGGTGTCAGTTTTCCTGTCTGTTCGTTGATCAAGTTTGTCTTGTTTTCTGGGTCCTCCAGCGTCCCACAATCCTTTGTTCTGCTGTTCTTCCCTCATATCATCAGTCTTATCCCCCTAAAACAGAAGATTTGTTGACAGAAATGGTAGAAAATCATATTTAATATGTGCATGATGCATTTCTAGATTCTTGACGTAGATTTAAATCATTTCTTGGAGATGAATTGTAAGTTGATGAGTTAGTTGATCATGTAAACGCAAGGCAACAAAAATCACACACATTAAACAAAACTGACAAAAGTGCTTCTCAAAGTCTTCTTAAGGAAAAAAACATCTCAAACCAACATCAACAGACAAGTCCCACCCACAGCGCAGAACCTGTGATAAACCTTCTCTGTTGAGACATCTTGAAACACACTAACACCAGGAGGACTGATCTTCAGAAAGGTGAGATCTTCACACACGACAGCTGAGGTGTGGACGGATGCCTGTGTGATGTCTCAAGGGTATCATTTGAAACCAGCACAGAAACATAAACTGATCAAATATTTATTATTGAGACACACTGAACAAATGCTGGTCAGGTTCAGACTGACACGTTACAATGTTTAGACAGATACAGAACAAGATGGATAAACTCATGAAAGAACGGAAAGAACGCATAAAAAAGAGATGTTTTGTGGTTTGTGGTTCGTATCTGTTAGCTTTGAGAAGATACTGTATATACTATCACACACTCTAAGGTCTTTAGCAGATAGATGCATTTAAAATTTACACTCAGAAAAAGAATGAGGCAAAAGTTAAAGTTTTAATTCTTTCTAATAACTACTGACATTCGTCCTGCTTGTGTGTCCTACCTCATATCCGGACCTGCACAGGCCCTCCTCAATCTCATCTGAGTCAGAAGAGGCCATGTCCAGAAGTTTGGGTGGGACTTTCAGCTCATGAGCAACTAAGAATGGGGCTTCCTGACCATCATCATCAATGATGTTTGCTGATTCTGGGGGACACATATCAGCATCGCCATCATTCATTTTGGTTCTACTAGCTGCAGGAAACTCTTCATCATAATCTTCAGAGGTGCAGGAGACCGCTTGGATCTCTGGCTGTTGGGTCTCATGCCTGAGAGGCTCTGAGATAAATGGAAGCTCATGCTGATCATTGGAAAGGTTGTCCTGATCAGGGTAAGCAGAGATGGTCCCAACAGTAGCTGTGTGGGGTTCTGGATGTTCCTCAGACTGTGAGTCTTCCAGGCCAGACTCTCGCTGCTCAGGAATGGGCAAAAGTTTGGCACTTCTCGCCCGAGCGGTGGGACGCACTATTGGCTCTTCCTCACTGGAATCTTCAACATCAGCTTCTTTGTCTTCTGAAACTTTCACCTCTTCTTCATCCCCACTATCATGTCTTGTTTCTTTCCCTTCCTGCTTCAAATGGTCAGCAGGCTCCTTTTGCTCCAGTTCTCCAAATTTCTCCTTTAGTTCAGCAGTCACATTTTTGTATTGGGATTTTGTTTCTCTTTTCTCAATCTCCACCCAGATCTTCTCGTAACGCTCTTCCCAGGGAACCTCTGAAGTGTTCTCCTCGTCTTCAACCCTCTTCTCTTCTCCAGGAGAGGCTGGGAGCTCAGAAGGATCATCACGGTTATACGGGCTACTTACATCTATAGAAGATGCTTGTAACATCTCTCTTTCCTTGCTTGCAAAATTGGACACAAAAACACAAAGAACATATAATCTTACAGTTGTGAATCAGGGTAAGATAAGGTGATTGTGTTGAACACTGATCTGTTATCTACTTGATTAATACCAAACCTAACCAAAAAGAAACCAAACATACACATTTTGAGGAAAAGAGGCAGAGTTTATATATTATAAGTTCCGCCCACCTTATCTTCATGTTCACTAGCATCTGAGCTGCTTTCACTCTCACCGTCTTCTGCTGTGGGTTCCTGTTGTTGAACTGAAGACAGAAACACTCATTATACACTACACAACATTATTACAATATACACACAGAGATGTGCATTATTCTGATGTCACTTCCTGTAGCAGAAGATGTTTACCTGTGTCGGGCTGAGGGAGGTTTGGCAGTGAATCTGTTATCTTGGCTGGACTGGAAGTGTCCGTATCCCACTCAGGTTCTGTCATGAGAGTCAGTTAATTCATTAGTTTATTTAGTTTAATAGGTTTATTTTTATGTGGCACTTATGTGCAGTTTGTTAGGAAGTTCTACCTTCACTCTCTGGCCTCTGATTCGAGTCCAGGTGTGGGCGTGGCTTTGAGCTGAAGTTTGATTTGAGGGATCGTGGGCTGGGTAGAGGAGGTGTGGCCAAGGGTTTGTCCTGCTCCTGGGGTGGGATGGGCCATGCAGGGGTGAGCTGGTCTTCATAAATAGGCTCCTCCTCCAGCTTATAAACTGGAAAGTTCTTACTGGCCTTACTGGTGGTGCTGGCGGAGTCCCAGTCTGAGGCATCTGAGAAGGGTGGAGTAATCAACATCTGAACTGAAATTCTACACTGAAAGATCTTTTAAAGCTAAGCTGGTTTAACCAAACAAACTTAGATGTATAAAGCTACTCTTTCAGACTGAAGAATGTTTCAGTGAAGCAAACACATCAAAATTACCTTCCAGGTCATCAGCATCCCCCAAACCGAGTTCTTCCATCAGGTCTGAAAAAAGAAATATGAATTTATAGATGACAAACCAGAAATGTTACGATATGTTTAAATGACTCAAAATCGGACGTTACCCGTTTTCTTAGCAGCTTCTTTTGAATCCATCAGCTTACTGAGAACAGACACCGTCTCCCTTTTAATCACTTTGGGCTGCAAAAAAAATGTAACATTTCATATAAACATTATTTATACCAGATCATTAGAGTTTGCATGCTAACATTGTACTGAAATTCCTTACCTAAGTTCAGCTTGAACAACTTGATGTACATAATCCATTTAAACCTCAAAATAATTAGGGAAAATTTCAGTCGAGCTTTATCAACATCTATTTATTATTTTTAGGATTTAGGAAAGTTATGCAGTTTTTAAAATCTAACTGACAGTGATGACATCATGGTATTATTTGCATTCTGAATTTTGATTGGCTGTCCAGCATCTGCCTGCATTTTAAATTGTGAAAAAATGTTAGTTTGGTTTCATTTGACTTTAACATACAAGAATAGTTTGTAGAGTAACCTGTTTTCGGTTTAATTTTGCAGGTTTTGGACGTTCATTGGTATCTTCATTTTGTTCCTCATCAGAGAATCTTGCCTCAACCCTGACAGCTGACACAAGGCAGCCATCTTCTAAATGAAGAATTCCTGGAATTGGACCTTCATAAAGGAATGTTTCTGAAATTGCTTGATTCAAGTCATTTGGGTTCTGAGAAGTGTCTGCTGAAACCTCTTGATCTGCATGTTCTTGATCCATTCTTACTTCCAGAGGATGGTCCTTCAAGATGTTGTCCTCCATCATGTCCATCTGAATATTTTCATTATTCTTATCATTTATTTGCTCAAGTTCAGATAGACCAAGAGCCTCAAAAACATCTGGAGTGAATTTAGGAACATCTACCATCTCAAAAGTCACAGCAGCATTAGTTTCTTCTTCTTTTTTATCTTCATTTTCAGAATTACCATCATCATCTTCCTCGTTTTGATCATGATCATTTTCATCTTCATCACTGTCATCAATATCATCATTATCTTCTTCCTCGTCACCATCATCATCTTCCTCACCTTCATCATCATCATTCTCCTCACCTTCATCGTCATCCTCCTCATCATCTTCCCCATCTTCAGATTCCTCCTCTGGACTTTCATCGTCCTCCATGTCTAGCTTAATGTCAGAGGGCAGTTCTGGTAACTCCCCCTGCCCTCCTGCCCCAGCAGTGGAAAGAAAGGTGAAGAGTTAGACATTTTTCCAGACAAAGAGCGAGAATTACCTCATAGGTTCTGCTGAGGGGGGCGGGGCTTATCTGGGATGGGCGTGGTGAAGGAGCCGGTTGGGGTGCTACAGGAAGTTGGGAGGAGGGGCTGCGGGAGGGGAGGGGTCTAGACAGCAGTGGAAGGGTTGCAGCATTGTTCTCACTCTCTGACTCGTATGATCCGCTCCAGGATTTGTCTGCATCCTGGTTCACTGTGTCTACAGGAAAAGTCATTATACAACAACACTCAACACACCAGCTACAAGCAAAGACAGCCAACTACAGGACAGGGGCTTCAAATGACTGTACAACCACAGTGCTCCCAGAACATCACATGATGTTTAGATTTACCCTCCATCTTCTCTTTTTTGGAGACACTTATGAGTTTCTTCAGGTTTACTTTCTGCATCTGTAAAACAGTTTTAATTATGTTCATGAGTATTACATGTATTCAAACTATTGCTCTGTACAGCCTAACAGAAATGAGAAAAACCTTCGGGCTGAAGTCTAACTCCTCATCATCGTCTGATGAAGGCCAGGAGTCAGCAACTGCACTTTTTGAAGTCCTGCCATTAAAAACAAAGCTGTTTGCTAACAAACCTCAGCAGTTATAATCTGTAGATCTGTTATCACTCAAATCAATGCATCACATCTCACCTGCTCATGGAGTCTGTGTGGGAGATATCTTCTGTATCTGCAGAGAGAAACACAAGACAGATTACCTGAGATGATACAGTGTCAGTGGTAAAACACAACCAATCAAAACACTACATGTCACTGTGACACTGTATCATACATGCATGAGTGCAGATGAATCAGTGATTTTAACACAAGCATCCTTACCATCTTTATCCAGAGCAGGTCTTCCTAGAGGCAAACCGGCTCTGACCGGCTCTCCAAACGGTCCTTTCTTTCTGCTGGCTGTCAGATGAGATGGAGACTGCAGAGATCTTCTCTTGGTCCCGTGTTCAATGATCAGATGAGAGCAGCTGAAACACACAACACAACTGCTGATATAAGCGCTAACAAACAGAGCTAATGGCTGATATTACCCACAATTCATTGGGAGGGGAAGTTTAGTGATACTGTAAGAGTTTAGTATATGTGTCTAGGCATGGTGGTCACTTCTGTTACATGTTAGCCTGTCCCAGTGACTGTTTTGCTACATGCTACACTACAAGTCCTCACGCGTGGTGTCCGTTCATGACGGCGTAGTCGTCTGCAGACCATCCTTTAACGTCTTTAACTGTGACGTCAGCGTCGGACTGCAGAAGCGAACGCAGCGTGCTGATCTGTCCGTTACATGCGGCCATCATCAACACCGACCTGAACAGAGATTTACAGACAATTAAATACAAAACACACTTTCATAACTCATAAAATATGATCCTTCTACATTCACACTACAACATTTAAACCTGCAATCTGTAACTTTCGTCTACTGCCATCTCTGTTTGAGATGTAAAATTGCAGGTTACTTTACATATTTAAGTCAAATAAAGTCAAACTATCATTTTCCACGTACACCAAATCATTATTATACATTTACGGAGATCATTTTGAACACTGATCAGTTTTCCGTACCGTTGTTCCTGGTTCTTTACGTTAACATCTGCTCCTTCTTTCAGCAGAAGTTCCGTCATGTCTGCATGGTTTTCCTTCACAGCCAGCATCAACGGAGTGTTTCCATCCTGTCAATCCAACAAGAACACAAACCTTCTTCATCTATAATTTCATTCTGCCGTTATGCTTCCAGTGAAAGTAACTTCTCCCTCATTGAAAGTCTGTAGAGATCTTCTGTTGTGCTGGTAAGATCTTTGCTGAGGTTTTACCTTGTTCTGGGCGTTGATGTTGGCCGTGTGCTCCAGCAGCTGTATGGCCACAGGCAGGGAGGGGATGCGGGCGGCCAGGTGCAGTGCTGTGTTTCCACTAATGTCCACCAGGTTGGGATCAGCCTCATGGTCCAGGAGCAAAGAAACACAGCGATCCTGCTCGCACTGAACCGCCTGAAGACACAGAGACATAAACGTGACCTGTCAGCATTACTGCCAGTATTTATATTCCTGTTTCTTAATATTTAAGAATAAACAGGTTGTACCTTCATTAAGGCGGAGCGGTTTTGATTGTCGCATAAGTTCAGCTTCGCTTTGCTCTCTACCAAAAACTGAACCGCATCTGTGTGTCCGCAGGCACATGCGATATGCAGCGCAGTTCTGCAGGTCCAAACACAAAGTTATGACAAACCAGAACATCCCAGCAGCCATAAACACACAGTATTTCATGAAGCACTGAAGACCAACAAATAAAGGTTCTTAACAGGTTCTTCATAGCGATGACATAGAAGAACCATTTTTGGCTAAAAGTTTTTTAAGGAACCGTACATCTAAAAATGGTTCTTCTACTGCACTGTGAAGCACTTTCTTTAGTGTAAGAACATTCTTCTTACAAACCAAATTATGCATACCGTATGATTTACAATCAAAATGAAATAAAAAATAGTTTATATTGAGCGCATATTGACCTGTTTTCCTTATCCAGCTGGTTTAAATCATTCTTTTTGGCTAGTTGTCTGAGTTTGGCTACATCTCCACTGCAGGCAGCCTTATGGACCTTCCCCAGACCTTTGTCCTTCAGACTGTAGCTGGCTGACAGCACGCTGCTGGTCTCAGAGGGGCTGGGGGAGCCCCTCTTTCTCTTGAAGTTGAAGATTTTCTTCATGCTGAGTTATTCTGATGCTCAGGTGCTGATCACGTCTCATCATCCTTTCCTGAAAAGAGGATTACAGCTATTTAAAGCTGCAGTCTGTAACTTCTGCCTCTCTGTCGCCATCTATGCTTGAAACATAAAGTTGCAGAATACTTTACATACTTTTTCTTTACGTATGTTAAAGTTAAAAGAAGCCTACATGACATTTCCCGGGAAATCGGACCCGACAGCTCAAATTATATTACAATATATAACGACTGCCATTTTGTTTATATGGCACTCCAAGATCCTACAAAGACTGTCAGTAAATTACGTTGCTTTATAACTGTGGTAAGACTGTTTCATCTTTAATAAGCTATAAATCACACACTATGTCAGATAAGTAAAATACGACATTTCTATATAACACGTAAAACACTGTTGTTTGCATATTAAACATCTATATTTGGTTAGAAATGCTGGTAATCTCACATTGATGCACGTCAATCTGGTCCAGCAAACAACACAACGGGGTTAAAATCTCACCTACATGATCGTCTGGTGGGCATCGATATGTCTGATGAAATTAAACATCAGATGTGTTTAAAATAATGTTTATTATCCAGCGAGTCTCCTCATAACGCGGAGTTTACGACGCTAGCAGGCTAGCTGCCTCCGTTACCATGGCAACAGTGTGGCTGTATTATTTAATCATATTCCATTAGCAAATCGTTTACTATATAAAAACACTATTGCGGATTTTATAGATTTGTTATGCAGATATTAAAACTTTTAAAAGTATTAAATGCATTTAATAAACATCTCACGTTTCCACACGTAAGGGGCGGGGCTTATAGACGTCGTTGGAGGGTTTAAAATGAATGATTGGCATTCGCGTCCTCCAATGATAACACAATTCATTGTTTCCATAGAAGGTCGATTATGATTGGACAAATCTGCGTTGACAGGCACATTTTTCTCCCAATAGCATAAAGTAATGTTTGGTCCCACCCAGAACAGGCTGAGCGTAGCTCGTGATTGGTCGGCGCACAGTTTGAACTATTTAAACCGTTTGAGCGGGTGGCTGGAAAACAAGCGGCTGGAGAGTCGCTGCAGTCACTTTAGCTTCTGATGATCAGATTAAAAGACAAAAAAAGAGCTTTTAATTAATTATTGCATTATAAAGACTGTCATTTTACACCAAAATCATCTATAAAGGCTAAATAGGTAGGTCGAGTTTTGAAGCTTTGGCGATGTTTTGAAAATGTTTAGGTAAATATTAGCTAAGCTAGTTATCTTGCAGTAATAATTCAGTCATTTAATTGTAACTTTATTCTCGTGTTTATTTTGCGCATTAAAATTACTGTTATGTTATTCATCTGTATTTCAACAAACATCCGTCAGGGCCTGTTTGAGCTGAGATCAGTGTGAAGTTTCACTTTACACATTTAAATAGATCGATTATATTGTTTACATTCATTGTTTAAACATGAATTCATTGAAAATGAGAAAAGAAACATTAGATGCGTACACATTGGAAACGTGTCAAAAGTGAGTATGTAACTACAGTAGCTGTATCATTTGACTTAATGACAGACGGTGGTGTGAAGTTTAGTTTTTTTACTGTAATATAATTAATGTGTCTTAAAAGGCAGTTTTATTGCAGACTTTTGCAGATCTGGATCAGAACAGGCTTGTGACACAGCATATGAATATTAATTAATATGAACATTAATTAATATGGTCATTTTATGGACATTTGGACTGATTTGCTGGGCTTTCAGGTCCTTTATGGTTTTTGCATTATGTGTGTTGTGAAAGCAGTAAATGTGTTTGTTTCTATAGCATTTGTTTATATACAGGAAGACTGTAATTGCTCAGTGTTTGTTGTTTTGGGGGCTTTGTTTTGCACAGCTATATTTCTATAGTATTTTAATGTAAAGGAAGTCCTGCAGTTATAGTCGTGTCAACATTATAACTAATAGCTCCAACCGACACGTTTTATTTTCAGGGTGGCCATCATGACTTCCTTGCCTGAGGCCACACGATCCCTCCTGCAGGTGTTTAATGGGAAGCTGCAGGATTTTAGCAGTGAGATTGAGAACGTGCACATGGTGTGGCTGGGTGAGATCCAGCAGGAAGCTCATCGCATGTTCTCCAGGTGAGACCGTTCGGTCAGTGTGGAATGGAGTGTCACATCTCTGTAAGGCTGTGTTGCATTGTTACACACGTTCTACCACCTTGTTTTGTAGTGACTTCAGCACAGAGCCTGAACTCATGCCAAAAACTCCATCGCAGAAAAAGACAAATCGCAGAAAACGAGTGTCAATGGAACTCAATGAGTCTCACGGCAAAAGACGGTGAGGAATCTTGTTTCTTTTGCATTGATGATGAAAATTGTCAGTGTTTAGACTTTGAATTACACGTGTCACCTTTAATATACAGAAGTCCAATCAGCATTTAAAATAATGTGATGTCATCATGTTTCATTTCCTTTGCAGTTTCTCTAAAGGGAAGCGCAGCAACCTGCGTCGTTCTTCCGTTCAGTTGACCCTGAACACCATCTCAGAGCTTGTCACGCCACACGCCCCAAACAACAGCTCAGAGAGCACGGCCGAGGAGCCCGCTCGACGCACCCGGCGCAACAAAACCACCGCCGCAGCCGAGAACGAGCCCGTCAAACGCAGCACGCGCAACAAAGGCGGTGCCAAGGAGCCAGAAGAGGTTGAGGAACCAGTGGAGAACCTTCCAGAGGAGAAACAAGCAGATGAGGTGGAACGTTTGGCTTCTACTGACGATCAGATCCTGGTGTCTAAAGCTGTGGTGAAAATTTCCTCATCAGAACGTCTGAGTGCTGAATTGCTGTTGAATTCTGGTCCGTCTCCAAGCCGATCGGCCAATAAAATTCCCATTGCTGCTTCCGGGTCGCAGACGACACCTCAGGGTGCGTCCCGAACGTCTGTCCGTCGGTCGCTGGTGTTGCGGCGCTCTCTGGTGGGTCTCAGACACAGCATGACCCAGGAAGCAGTTCGTAGGGCGTCCCGACGGTCTTTCCTGAAGAAGAAATCCAGACAGGGCAACTCGACCTGCAGCAGCTCCGTCAGCGGTGAGACACAGATTACATCACCTTAAAAGTTACAACTGATCTCCTGTGTCTCTCCAGAACTAACAGCACCTCAACACTAAACAAAACAGCAGGTTTATTGATTCACAGGGGTGTGGAGGAGGACGCTAGCATTTGCAAAGCTGAAAGTTGCTTTAAACTAAAAGTAACATGGCAAATCCAGTTTAATGTATTCCTGCATGTTTTTTCTTTTCTTTTTACTTTTTAATCACTCTGTCAGAGTTTTCTATAGTTTGCATGTGAAGTAACATCGATATAAAACTCATTCTTCTGTTTATACGTCTGTTACTATTTCCAGAGGACATCTGTATGGACATTGAGCCTGAAGATGCAGAAGAGCCCAAAGAACAACAGTAAGTAATTTCTGTCAAGTGTACTAAGGTTATAGTTGGTGATAAATTGATCTTACTGGGTTTGAACCAACAACCTTTCAGTATCATCCCAGATTTTGAACAATGTTTTTTTTATCAGTTCAGAGCAGAAGGTGATGGAAGAAGCCACTAAAACCAACACTGGACCAGAACATGCTCAGCCTGAGGCAAGTTTTTATTTACAGTTACTAATTAGGGATCCAACATCTAAAAGGACACAAACACTCACTTCCTTTATGATAGTAGCAGGTTTTCTCCTGTGTAGTTTGTGCTCATCTCGCATCTCTTTTAGGAACTTGAACCCCAGGCGACTGCTGAAGAGGAAACTGAGGAAAAAGATGAAGAACTTAAGGAACAGGTTTCAGAGTCTCCCAGCACCAATCAACAGTGTCGTTTTACACGATCTATGAGAGCCCAAACATCAG
This sequence comes from Ambastaia sidthimunki, assembly GCA_036877625.1. Taxonomy (NCBI): domain Eukaryota; kingdom Metazoa; phylum Chordata; class Actinopteri; order Cypriniformes; family Botiidae; genus Ambastaia; species Ambastaia sidthimunki. The sequence continues at coordinate 12,708 of JAZGTK010012300.1, forward strand.
AAACAGGTGAACAACTAACACAATCAAAACTGATCAAGTGATAGTTCACCCAAAAACTTCTTCCATCATTTACTCACTCTCATGTCATTCTAAACCTGTCTGACTTTCTCTTCTGTGGAACACAAAAAGATATTTTGAGAAGTGTCTCAGTGGTTTTGTCACATAAAAGTGCTGGTTCATGTTGGCTTTAAAGTTTTATTTTATTTATTTTTAAGCAGACACTGGCGAGTCAAAGACCAAAGCAGACGGCCGGTGAGATCACAGTTTACTACCATTCTGATTTATTTTAATTGCTCTGTGTCTTGGTGCGTTTATGATGTTTATTACTCTGGTAGCTCTACACGGTCCGGCTCCAAGCGGCGCGCTGCTGAAGAAGCAATACTGAAGATCAGCACACCTAAAAAGAAGTTCTCTCCTCCTAAGAAGTGTGTCACGGTACGAGCATCTCTGGTTGCAATGCAGCCCATGTCTGAATTCTGCAGTACTGTGGAAAAGAAACATGTCTGCCAACATCTGCATTTTTATGTGGTTGTTTACATCCGTGAGGGGAATTTTTAATGATTTGTGGCCCGTTCGTGTCGCTGTTTAGCTTGAGGATTGAGTTAGCGAGTGTTTAATTTGTTGAATTGGTGTGTTTGTGAAGAGTATCGTTCCACACATGCGGGCGTTCGTGCAGACCGTGCAGAAAAACCAGATGCTGATGACGCCTGGATCTCTGGGCCGCAGTAGCACCATGAAGTCTTTCATCAAACAGTCCGCCAGCAAACCTGAGGTCAAGGTTAGCGCACCTCTCTGATTGGTCCATTTAACGTGAAGGTTAACACACTTCTCTGATTGGTCCATTTAACGTGAAGGTTAACACACTTCTGTGATTGGTCCATTTTATTTCAGAGTGTGTAATTGAATAGATGGTTCAAATAGATGTTTCAGTTAGTAATTGTACTTCGTGTTTTTCTTTCTCAGTTTGGCTTAGGCTCTGTGGTGAGTATAAACGCAGTGAATCCAGACTGACCTCACTATCCATTTCAGTTCAGAATCATTTCATCTTTACAATCACTCTGAATTCATTTCTGTTTGACCTTCCATTCTGATAAGAATTTTCTGTTCATAGGAATGTTAATGTTTAATACAGCTTTCAGCTCTATTAATTGTGTCTGTAGCATGATGTTGATTATAACAGAAATAGTTTCCTAGACACGTTGAAATAAAAACTCCTTAAAAAAAAGAAGAGTTTCTTTGCTAATCCACAGCATGCAACAGATGTTTGCCATAGAGCTCAACCTGTGTTAAACTCAAATGCATTCAGCATCTGAAATTGATTTGAGCTCATCACACATGTGGTTCACATCTCCATGTCTCGGCTGTGTTTGGTGTGGTTTGGGAAGTTCACATTCACCTACTTGTGTATTTGAGGCATTAGCCCAAGATCTAATTTTTGTAAATGTTTAACTGACTCCACATAATCACTGTCCTCATATTTGGTTTTCTGACAGCATCCATGTAATAACTCATTTTAACTCTAACTTTCATTGTCTTTAAAATCTGGACTGAACTCACTGCTCTCTAAATGTTTAAAATCACCTCAAAAATGTTTGTCACTTCCAGGAGCAAGAAAGGCAGAAATGGGACGCTTTGAACAAGAAGATAGAACAAGAGAATGAACGGAAGAAGAAGATCGAGGAGGAGAGAAGAAAGAAACAAGAAGAAATTAAAAGGTGATGTGTGTTTTCATCCCAAACCAAAATGGTGAAATCGGTTTCAGTGTGAAAGCAAATCAGGTCTCAAAAGTGAATTCTGTCCACTTTAGGAAGCGGGATGAGCGCTTGAAACGGGTTCTTGAAGCTCGAGTGAAAGGAGAGAAAGAGAAGGAGCAAGAAAAGAAAAAGAAGATTGAGGAGAAGATGGCACAGCTAGAAAAGAAAAACGACATGGTACTAAAAATCTCAAGACTGGGAGGAAACTGAAGGAATTGTCCTATTGAGTTTTTTTTTATGGAGTTTTGTTGTTTCTCTCTCTCAGATGCGTGTTGAGCGGTTAGCTGAGGAGAAAGCTAAGAAGAAGGTGGCCACTAAACGACAGGAAGAACTGGAGCTGCGCAGGAAACAGGAAGAGGCAGCCAGACAAAAGAAGCTTCAGCAAGTTGTAAGTCAAACCCAGCAATAAGTGAGGAGAACATTGTGTTAGAGCCAACTGTCCCAAAATAACTCAAAACAAATTGCGACCAAATCATGTGTTGATAGTCTGATTTACAAATAGCTTGACTCTCATTCAACAAGCACAGAATCTACTTCAATATTAACAAAATTGTATGTACTTTTGGG